>PVJH01002546.1:20123-157877 GCA_004026705.1 Nesogale talazaci | reverse complement strand
AAGTTCCCGAGCTGGCGCACACACCTAATGACAGCAAGCCAATTAGCGATCCTGATAATGCAAAGACAAACACGCAGTTGCACACCGCATGGGAAATGTAACTGGATGTCTCCTAAATGGCAGGCCTCCTGTGTGCCATCTAAGCAGTGGGCGAGGTCACGCCGGCCGCTTCTAGGCTTTAGGCTTTGGAGTCATGTGAGGATGCAGATGGTGTGAATGAGGCTCAGTCCCAAGATGTGAAAGACAAAAATAGACTGCAGTGACACAGGAAAGAGGAAGCTCATTGTGGAGGTTTCTAAGACAGTTGGGGGGGGGGGGGCGGTTCTTAGTAATACTTGGAAACAAAGTATTTTCTAAAAATTTATTTTAAAGAGGATCAGTGGAAAAGGGAACATGCATAAAAGTAGGAGAAAAAAAGGTGGCATTCATTCTGCTTGCTCTCAGAAAGGATTCATTCACATTAATTGCCTGTGGAAGAGGAAGCAGAAATCTAATGGTCGTGAAAGAGGAGTGGGAAGAGCTGTGCAGAGGTGGAAGAGAGTGAAGAGGCGTGTTGAGAGACAGAGACTTTCAGTATGAAGACCAGAGGGCACACCCCTCTGGGATCCTTCTACTAGATCCCTGGTGAAGATGGGGATCCAGGTCATGCTGTCACCTTCCCTGTGTTGTGTTTGACCTTCTTTTCAAAGAGGAGATTCTTATTCTACTTGACCTGATTGATGCCCACAATATCCCTTGCAGGTTGGTACAGGTCTGTGGCCTCTCGTGGTTCTCTCAACGCTGAAGCCAACCAAGGGTGGTACCCAGGTTGGCACTACCATCAAATACAGAGCCTGGGAAACTTCAGAGAAAGAAGCACCTGTGGTTGCTTCTCCCCGGTCCAAACCACATCAACATGGATTGATAATTGAGATGAGTAATGATGGAAAGCCAGCGGTATCACAAACATGCGTCACAGTTTACCTTGAGACAACACAGCGCTTTAGTGAAAGCCAGGACTCTGGGTGATGGAAACTTGGGCTTGCTGTCCTGAGACATTCTTCCAGGAAACTCTCCCATTTTCCCTTTGCACAGGCTCCTCCCAGACTTTTAAGTTAGGTAATGTTTGAATGGTTTGGCCCAGAAAACTAAGCCATGGTTCAGTAATATGAAGTTCTTAGAGGCCTAGGAACTGAGCCGTTCCCCTTGTTGATGACTGATGAGTTGGCTCAAGTAGCAAACTGCTTGTTTGGGGAGAATAAAAAGACAACAGATGCATCCAGACCCTCTGTCAGACAGGGCCCGTCCTCCACCTCCCTTTTGAGCACCATGAATTGACAGCTCCCGAAATAACAGTCTAGAGGCCTGAAAGCTTCAGTAAAAATTCCAAGCAAATAAATGAGCCAAACTACAATGATGTGGTTCAACATTTCTAGTCCAGAAGTCTCCAAGTTCGTGGTAGTTCTTTCTGCTGCAAAACTATTGATCTTGGCCATTGACTTCATGATTTAAAAGGTAGATATAATTCAGTCCTGTAAGAATGTCTGAGCCACCTCCTTCTACTGGTGACACCATCTCTAGTAGGGCTTTCATTGGAACATTCGTTTCCAAAAGATATTTGAGAACACCTGAAGAGGGGGGTATGACCACCCCCCTCATAAAATCTGGACCAGTCTGACAGAGGGCGGGGGAGGGTGGGCCCCTACCTTAATAGCCAAGTCACAGTGTTCGCTGGCCGTGGTCAGCTGCTCGATGTGCCTGTCCACCTCTGCTACCGAGAGGCTGCAGCTGCTCTTCTTCCTGCCGCAGACAACGCTCTCCAGCCCCGTCAGCACCCTCTGCAGTTCGGAGTTCAGGTCGCTGCAGTTATCTGTGAGGGGATGTGGGCAAAAGGCATCAAGCCGTCAGGTGAACAGTGTATACTCTTGCTCAGCTCACCACAGGGGAAAGCCTCAGAAGATGATGGCTGAGAGTTCAGGACCCCCCAGTCGGAGCTCACAGGTGGCTAGGACTGCTGTCTAGCAGGGATGGAGAGGGATCTTAAAGAATGCTATTAAGACTCCTAGACCATGGCCCTTTTACAAATGACTGCCACCCACAATTCTCTCATCATAAGACAATCATGGAGTCAAGTTTCTTCTAGTCATCTTTCTTCACGAAGTCATGAACGGACTCCAGAATATTTTCAGTTAAAATCACACATTAGGTTGAGCCCCGGTGGCGTAAGTGGTTGAGTGCGGGACCGCGGCCCATGGGTTTGGTGGTTCAAATCCAGCGGCAGCTCTCAGGAGCAGAGCTGGGTAGCTCCCACGACCACCAGAGGGCAGTGATGCAAAAAAAAAAATTAAAAAAGAAGGCTGAGCCCGGTGGCGTAGTGGTTGTGCGCGGGACTGTGGCCCACTGGGTTGGAGGTTCAAATCCAGCAGCAAGGCTGGGCCTCCTACTCCCACCACCAGAGGGCAGTGATGCTCTCCCCCAAAAAATAAAAAGAAAAAAAGAAAAAGAAAACCACACATTAAAACGCCCCAGAATGAGTGGAGGCACTAAGTATTTTAAATAACAGAAACTGAGAGAGACAGACATCCTTTCCTTTAAGGAGTTTATAGCCAGGTGGTCTTCCTAAGAGGCAATCAATAGGACCCAATCGATATGACCCACCACTACAATGTAATCCAAGTTCTCCAGGAAAGGAACAACAACTATTCTGACAAATTTCAAATCATTTTCTATGTTAGGCTAATGACTGGATTCTTACTTTCAAAGTTGCTTTTCTTTGACACCCAAGGTCTGGTTAAGGAATTACCTGCTGTCTGAATGTATGCCAGACATAGCTTGGAAGGTAATTCCATGGGGAAGGGGGGAATATTTAAAAGTCAAGTGCAAATTTCTTAACCTACTAGAGTTTGAATTCTGGGGGGACTCCACCCCCTTCATTTCTGCAGCCCGAAGCCTAACCGGCAGTGTCACCAGGGCCAGCACTGGTGACCACTAGCCAGCAGCGAAGAACAGCATGCCCAGTCTGACTCCTACATGAACAAGCTCCATTAACCATTAACCACTAGCCAGCAGCGAAGAATAGCATGCCCAGTCTGACTCCTACATGAACAAGCTCAACGTCTTCAGGTTCTCTTCTGCTTTACAACATCTTGCTCCTCGTGGGTCCCCCACACTAAGATGGGTGATGGCTTTGGGGGTTTGCACATAGAAGACGTCAACAGAACTATTAGTACCTTTAGAATCCAGCTTTCTCGGGATATTTGAGTCAAGCTGATGTGTCTGGCTATATCTCTAAATTACTTCAGGTCTGAAGCTCTCTCTCTAATCAGTGCACCACAACTATTCCATCTGCCTTTCAAACCTGTTCCTCCAGGATGGTGTCCAGCTCTGTGAATGGAATCATCATCCATCCGGTTACTCTCACAAATGACTTGCTTTTGCGTTCCATTCCTAATCCAATCCATCTTGTTTACACAACTTCCAAAATGGTCCCCAAACTGTTTTACTGTTTCCACTATTAATCCCCTGGTCCAAGCCACCATCACTTCTCTCTCTTGGATGACCATGACATCTTCCTACCTCCACTTCCCACATTGGAGCCAAAGTGAGTCTCTCAAAGATGTAAGTAAATAGCACAAACCACCTGGTGGCCTCCCACTGTTATGAGTCCTTTACCATGGTAATGAAAGGACACACTCCTTACCACGGTCTGTAAAACCCTGCATGGCCGAGAACAGTGATTCTCAACCCTGGCCGGACCATGGGTTTCCCTGAGGAGCTTTTATAAAGTGTCACCGTTCAGGCTCCACCCCAGACCAATTAAACCATAATGTCTGGGAGTGAGGCCCTGGCATGAGGCATTTCTTTTAAGTTCCACAGATAACTCTAATGGGTGGTGAGAAGAAGACCCACTGAGCATGGGCTAGCCTCACCTGTCAACCTTCCTGCTCATTCTCCCAAGTTTGGTCACATTCCCAGCCTTTGTTCCATGTCTGGAATGTCTCTGAAGCTGTACTTTTCCTTTGCTGTCTCCTCTCTCTGGACTGTTTTTTCCCAAAATCTTCTCCGAGTCCTCAGTTCTCAGCTCAAATGGCCCCTCATACCATCTTTCCTAAAGCATGTCTCCAGTTCTTCCCTGAGCAGCCCTCATCTCATTACCCCATTTTCTTTGTAGCAATGATCACTAATCAGTCTTGGAAGAAGCATACTTCAGAAGGTTCCTTAGAAGCAAGAATGTTGAGATCAAGTCTCTGGTACTTTGGACATGTTATCAAAAGGGTCCAGTGCCTTGAAAGGGGCATCATATGCTTGTTGCAAAAAAGAGGACTGCCCACAAGACGAACTGAGTTGGTGGCCATGACAATGATCTCCAACATAACAATTTGTGAGGATGGTGTAGGATCAGGCAATGTTTCCTTTTGCTGTGCATGTTGCCATGCTTAGCCACTGCCAACTCGCTGGCATAGAACAACAACAGTGAACTACCCAAAGAATGAGCAACTAGGTCTTGGAGGAAATATACCCAGAATGCACCTCAGAATAAGGGAGGGTGAGAGTTCCTTCTTGATATGATAGAACTAGTGAAGCATCTGGTATGTGTTAGTCTGGATTAACTAGAGAAACAAATTCATAACCACTCCTATCTTTAAGAAAGAGGCTTATATACGAGAGCAATTGACTATTGAGAAAACATCCCAATCGGTCCAGATCAAGTCCATAAGTCCGATATTAGCCCATATGTCTGACACCAATCTAGAAAGTCCTCTTCAGCCTCAGGAAACATATGTAATGTTGATGAATGCAAGAAGATTACGCACCAGTCTTGTAGATCCAGTGGCATGGTAAGCATCTCAGCACTGCCAGGGGTGTCTACATGGCTTCTCCAGGTCCAGGGTTTTGGCTGCAACAGGGTAGGTTCATGTGGCTTCTCCTAAGGGATGTCTCACAGGGTGTCAGCCTTGTCAGTAAAGAATCTCCAAGGAGGCTAAGCTCCGGTGGTGTTGTGGTTGTGCGCGGGACTGCGGCCCACTGGGTTGGAGGTTCAAATCCAACAGCAGCTCTCTAGGCCGGGCCTCCTATTCCCACAAGGCAGTGATGCTCCGCCCCCCCCCCCCCCCCCCCCCCAACAAAAAAAAAAAAAAAAAGAGTTTCCAAAGAAGTGAGCAGAGAGAGTGTGTCTCCGCCTCCAAGAAGAAAAACAAACGGGATTTCCTAGAATTCTCAGAAGGCCATGTCCACACAGAGACCTCATTGGCTATGATGAGACTCCACCCTCTCACTCATAATCCTCTCAAACTAACACCAGGTGATGTAACTACCACATGGATGAAGTGCCAACAAAACTTGAAAAAAAAAAGAACAGGATTGGCAAGAGTTCATCTCATATCCTCAAGACACATAGCATCTGATGGGACCAGTCCTGGCACTGGTACCTATGGCTTGCTATGGGTCAGCACCAACTCAATAGCACCTAAAAACATCAATCTGACGTCTGTGTTTGCTATCTCTTCTCAACTTACAAACTTTGATCTTCCTCACCATTGTCCAGAAGAATACATACAGACACCACATCACTACCTATTAAAGAGAAGCAAGCAAAACTAGAAACACACGCTCTCGGTAGCGCATGTTGTACCTCAGCTTTAGGTCTTTCCCCTAGTTAGGGGAGACCTTCCCTATTGTAGAAGGCTCGCTGGCGACAGAGGGCAGGTGCCCACCATCAACTCAGGCTAGAGGGAGGGAGGAGAGGAGCAATGCTCCCCGGTGCACACACATGCCAGTGAAACTGTCTTTTGCACACACTTAATTCTACAATAACGATCAGAGAGGTTTCTCACAATGAGCATATACATCAAGAGTGCAGATTTTCTTGAGCTGGAATGAACAGATGATTCTGAATATGTGCATCATTAAGCATTAATGTGGGGTGGGGGGATGGGGACGAAAGACACCCTTTCTTGAGCCATCCCTTGCAAATTTCCCAAGCTGAGCTCTAGTTAATGCAATAATCCTATTAGGCACTTCCGTGAAGGAACTGTAACAAAGCAAACAGGCTATTGCCCAAAGATGTTGGGCAATGGAGGAACGGAGAAGGAAGATGTAGGCATCCGACAAGCATTTCTTTCTCATTTCTTGAAACAAAAAAGGAAAACGAAACCTTTTAAAGAAAGGAAATCCAAAATTATTTGCTAAAAGAAATGCGCATTTTCATGACTACATTTATTGGGAGGGTGGGATAAAAATTTAGATGATGTTTAATGTAAAGCAGCAAACCAAGTTAATTCAGGAAAGGATGAATACTTGTTACTACTCAATGTCTAAGTTTCCACAGGACTTCTGAATTTATCCTACATTCAAGAGATGATTCTTGTTTTTAGCCAAGGGCAATGAGCACAACACTGTCACTCTGCACGAAGAGCATTGGAAAATTCAGTTTTGTTGATTTATATCTACCTACATACGTCTCTGCATCAATTTCCATTGTTACAGTTTCTTCCACATCTCTCACTATCATATTTCAATGCTGATCATAAGCATGCAATCTTCTTCAAAGCTCTTGATCATTTCACATTTTTACATACAGGTGCTCTTCCAGGCTGAGTCTAATGAGATCCAGAGGCTCCTCTACTGTGCTGGTAGCGGGTCCACATCATCTGCTAGGTTTCTCTCTCGATTTTTCTTTCACTGTTGAGGACTGGATGCCAGTGACAAGCAAAGATACAGAGAAGGATGAGGGACTGTACTCTGTTCTGACAAGAGCCCTGGTAGTGCAGTGGTCAGGCTGGATTGCTAACTGAAAGGTCGGCAGTTGAACCCAACAGGAGAAAGACACAGGAGGAAGATGGGGCAGTCTTCTGTGAAAATGACAGCCTTCGGAACCCTGTGGGGCACAGTTCTGCGCAGCCCCGTAGGTCACAAGGAGTTGGATACTAGCTGTTTTGTGAGGCCCAGAGCTGTATGAAGCAAACTGCCCAGGTTTCTCAGCCATCCTCCATCACCCTGGTGAAATTACTGTGGAGCTCTAGCTGTAAGTAGAGGAGGGCACAAGGAAGCTTTTAAAATCAAGTAACTAGTAACCAGCTAATGTCTACTACCTCTCGCTCTTCAAGCCAGCTAAAATCAAAACCACTTGCATGGAGTCCCAGTCCAGCTCACAGTGAACCAACCGCTCAGAGGACAGCACAGACGTGCTCCTCAGAGTTTCCGCAGCTGAACTTCTTCACAGGAGCAGACTGCCCCATCTTCTCCCACAGAGCAGTGAGTGAGTTTGGGCCATTGGTGTGGTGGTGAGTAAGTAGTCCAATGCTTAACCCTCTGTAGCAGCACAACCCCACATCTAAACCAAAGACGGCTCTAAGTATTTCCCTCCTTTTCAGAAAGCAGAGTATGTAAAAAGAGCCTATGGAGCCTACCCCAGCTCAGTTATCCCCAGAACTCTACACTGCCGCTTTATTCAAGACCCACTCATGATCACACGACACCTGGCTGTCCACCACTGTGCCCTGTTTGGAAGGAGGAGGTGTAGGACAGCAGGAATAAATACTCTGGGTCCCTGGCTGAATTTTTTTTTTTTTTTTCAAAAACAAACCAACTCATTGCGTTAAGTCACACCAAACCTTACAGGCCAGGGTAGGACTGCCCTTGTGGATTTCTGAGACCATAACTCTTTTAAAAAAAATCAATTTATCAGGGGCTCCTACAGCTCTTATCACAATACATATATACACTGTGTAAAACACATGTGTATATTTGTCGCGATGATTATTTTCAAAACATTTTCTTGCTACGTAAGCCCTGGGTATCAGTTCATTTTTCCCTCTCCTTCCCACAGCATCCCTCCCTCATGAACCCTTGATAATTTATAAATTATTTTTTTTCATGTCTTATACTAACCAGTGTCTGTCTTCACCCACTTTTCTGTTGTCCACCCTCTCAGGAGGGGGTTATATGCAGATCATTGTGATCAGTTCCCCCTTTCTACCTCCCCCCGCCCCCATTCCCCATCCTCTCCTGGTAAAACTATTCTCAATATTGTAGTTGGGATTGGGATTGGCCCTGCAGATCTCTCTATTGGTTTCCTACTTTGGGCTGGTATGTTGCAATAGGTTGAAGAGACTGTATATAACTCTTTACCTGCAGTAAAAAGCCTCGTCTTTCTTCTGCAGAGCAGCTGCTGGCTTTGAATTGTTGACACGCAGTTAACACGCAGACTCGTAATCCACTAGCCCCTGACTAGGGCTTCACATGGCACTAATTACTCACCACCACCGGCCTCTAGTATCCACACCGCTTAACAAAGTATTTATTTCACTATCCTTTAGAAGGGTGGGGCGAAGCGGCTGGTCCTGAGGCGGGACCCTGCGGTGAAAAGGACCCTGTGCCGTGGCTGCTCGTCCCGGGCCTGACCTGCACCCAGTGCCAGCGGCGCCGCAGGGACTGCGCTGGACAGTACAGACCTGCCTAACATGCCAGCGCAGCCAGAGATTTCTCAATGATCCCAGGCATCTGTTCTGGGGAGACCGGGCTGAAGCCCAGCTGGGAAGCCTGACAGATCCCAAAGCAACACAGCCCCCGCCAAGCACAGAACTCTCCATTCCAGTTCATCTTCCTGAAGAGAAAGTACAGCCTCCGAGCGCATCAGGAGCGATGAATTCACCCAGTCTGCCCAAGAAATAAAGTTCAATTTGGTTGCAAAAAAAAAAAAAAAGAAGAAGGATGGGCACATTCTTTTAAATGTATACTTAGAATAAATACGAAATCCTTCCCCATGATCTACAATACTTTGAACTACCTGACCCTTGCCAGAGAATGAAGCTTTAATATCAAGTGTAGTAACAATAAAAGTCCAGAGGGAATGGCCTAACCCTCATCAAGGGGCAAGTGTTCCAAAACCTGCAGTAAAAAAAAAAAAGTGCCACTAACTTAGGATCTTGAGAAAATAGTTTCTTTGGTTTGATCACTGTCCGTAAGAGTTTAAAAAGTGCTTTCCATACATCACCACAGTCCATCCCACCAAGCAGGCGGGTAAGCCTTGCCCAAGAAGAATTCCAGACTTAAAGGGCTTTGGCTAGCCACTCCCGGCTACACTGCAGATGGGTAGCAGAGGTGTGTACAGTTCCACAAGAGCACGATTAAGTGTTCTGGAATTCCCACTGTTGTTAATGTTAGCTGTAGTTTGTGATGGCCCACATAGTCAGATGTCCCTGCATAAACAAAGACACGCACCACCATCTTTCTTCTGATAACCCTCTGCTTTCAACTGAGATCCATCTGCTCTCAACAACGATGTACCGCATTCCACATGTCCTCTTGAATCCGGCATGAACTGTTGGCAATTCTCTGTCAGTGTGCTGCTGCACCCGCTGTTGGATGATCATCCACATGTGGCATTAATGCTGTCAGTCAATCATTTCTGCATTCTGGTGGTTTCCAGTCAGATGACTAGCTAGTTCTCTTATACCTTTCTTGGCAAAGACTAGCACTTCCAGAGCTTCATCAGTATGCTGAAACATTTCACTATTCCATCAGTTCCTGGAGCTTTGTTTTTTGGCTAATGCCCTCAGTGCAGCTTGGAGGTCCTCCTTCAATATCATTGCTTCTTTATCCTCTTGAAAGGACTCAAGTTAGAACAAACCTTTTTGGTCTGTGTAGCCCTTCAATCTTCTTTTGAGGCTCATCATTCAATATTCTGCCCATAAAATCCTTATATTTTGTAACTCCTTGTTACCTTGTGATACCTCTTTTTAAAAACTGGGGGAGCTAGGCTGAGCCCCGGTGGCGGGCTGAGCCCCGGTGGCGTAGTGGTTGTGCGCGGGACTGCGGCCCACTGGGACGGAGGTTCGATTCCAGCAGTGGGGCTGGGCCTCCTACTCCCACCACCAGAGAGCAGTGATGCCCCTTGCCCCCCGCAAAAAAACCCCCCAAAACTGGGGGAGCTTATACAATAAGCAAAGGTATGAGGAAAGCATGATTACTGGGATGAAAGAAAAGTTCAGGACACAAAGATTCCCTAAAACAGCACTGAGTCAAAAATCAACTTGACAACACATAATAAAACAACAAAAGCCAATAACCACAGGTAACGAGAAACACAGCAACTGGGGGCAGGGAAAGACTGAGGAAGCAGAGACATAACACAGCTGAGAGAGCTGACTATTCCATTTAAGCTGAAGCTTCCTGGCAACTGGAGCAAAAATGAATTATTTCTCGTTAGAAAGAAGGAAGCACTCCAGATTTCCTAGGGAGATGTGGTGCTTTGGCCACACATGCTCGGAGAATTTAAATACATGGACTTAACTTGGAGCATTAAGTGATGTGACTGTCATTCTTCTCAGCCAGTTTCACACATGTGCTGATGACATGATTTCTTCTTATGCCAACCATCAATTAAAACTAAACTGTAGGTTGTTAAAGACAATTCTGGGGAAGGCTAAACAAACATTATCTTGGCACTTAGCCTTCCCGTTGCCTACTTTGCTGTAAAGATGAAATAATGCAGACACTAATGGGTTGGACATCTCTTACACCAGAGCATGCAATCTAGCCACCTGCAGCCAAAGATGTGCTGTGTTGGTTTTTGCTGTTGTTGTTGTTGCTATTGGCAGTGTTGTGGTGTCTGGTATGGTCTTACAGTTTTAAAATTATCCTCAAGACCAATACTGAGAGTAGCGATACCAGGAGGATAAAGGATAAAGGAAAGATGTGGGGAGAAAGGGGAAACAATGATCTACATATAAATAAATTTTCAGGGGTTCATGAGGGAGGGAGGCAGGTGGGGGAGGGAGGGGGAAAATGAAGAGCCGATGCCAAGGACTCAAATAGAAAGAACATGTTTTAGAAAATGATGGCAACAAATGTACAAATATGCTTGACACAATGGATGGATATATGGATTGTCTTAAGAGTTGTACAAGTCCCCAGTAAAATGGTTCACAAAAAAAAGGGAGGGGGAAAGAGGAGCTTATACCAAGGGCTCAAGTAGAAAATATTTGGAAATGAATATGGCAACGTGTACAAATATGCTTGATACAAATGATGTATTGAATGTTATAAGAGCTGCAAGAGACCCCAATAAAATAATTGGGAAAAAAAAGAATTGTACAAGCCTCCAATAGTGATTAAAATATTACATTAATCCTCAACATCTAAAAATCATTAGAATTCAAGACTACTCCTGTGACCATTCTTGGTGGTCCAAGCTCACAATCAGCTAAGCAGCCGCCCCTTTGGACTCAGCATGCCTTCAGCAGCCCACAGCTCACCTTCCTCTCCTCTCTGTTTCTCCACACCTGCCTCTGTAGAGCCTCCAACTTCTGTCTTCTACCGCCCTTTCTGTAGGCCAGTGATTCTCAGTCTTCCTAATGCCCTCACCTTTTAATACAGTTTCTCATGTTGTGGTGAAACACCCACCTCAACCATAAAATTCTTTTTGTTGCTACTGCATAACTGTGATTTTGCTACTGTTATGAATCTGGCGACCCCTGTGAAGGGTCGTCCAATCCCCAAAGGGGTCGACACCCACAGGTTGTGGACGACTGCTGTAGGTAATCAATTTGCAATTTGAATTAGGACAGGAGGAGTAGGGGTGGTTCCGGTTACATATTATTCAGATGGGTTCTTTTCCTCGATGTCACTCAAGAAAAGATCCATGAATTCTAGATCCACAAGCTAGTTATGACTATGAAAATTAAGCCTAGCAAGCACCTTGATTGATCATGCTTCTTCCTTCCCCAGGAACAAGTCTGCCTACCGGTCGCCATTAGTTCATTTTGAATCAAGTGTTAGAGATGGCCTGTTTCACCACAGACTTCTCCCTCCGCCAAACGTATGGAAAGATACAAGATGACAAGATGTTGGAAAATTCCCGATTGACTTGATTCTGAGCAGCCCAACCTTCATCAAGATGAGTCTATTCCAAATTATAATCCTAGTTTTAAAAGGATGTACTTCTTGAGACTCAGTATTTGCTTCAAAGATAGGGTTAACTGTTTGACTGGTTTGGAAGCCCTTCTGGCAGGAAGCCTGCCCCAATTATCTATACTGCTATACTAAGTGGCTACTATGTCCAAGAACTTTACTTAACTGAGAATTTATTCCCAGCACCTCCCAATGCTGTGTATGGTGCATGATACAAACTGGTTGAGAGGAAATGTAAAAGAAAAGTTGAAGAAGTCAACTTTTAAAAGCCAACTTCTCTATCACATTTACGTTGGCCTATGGTTGATCAGGGATCATTAACAGGATCCCCAAAGTAGAAAAATGCCACTAAAGCTAAAGTGATACTAACCACACTGGGTTTTAGCTGCAAACCAGTACTGGCATCTAAACAAGAGAAAGAAGAACAAAACTTGCTGTGAATGCTGGTAAAGCTTACCTGTGTAGAGACAAGCCATGACCATAGGTTCACTAGGTGGTCTGCTGATATGTGTCCCCTAAACCCTCCTCTCTTCCGACCATGCACACATCACGTCTTGGGAAGGCATACAAAGTGGCAGAAGGTGCTAGAGATTCTTAGAATGAACACCAATTTTCTGCTAAGAGGCATGATGCTGCATCCCAGGAATAGAAAAACTTAGATCTTGTCCTATTTTCAAGGTTGAAATTGGAGGGCTATTGCTGGCTTTTTAGGGCTACTGCTTTTTCAAGGTTTATTTCTAGCAGTTCTTTGCATTGTGCATGGAGTAAGGTGCCTAATTCTATCAAGGAATAAATCAAATGAGAAGACAACAACATAGAATAAGTGACTTCAGGTCTGAGTGTTAAGGAGAAGACCGGGAGTCTGAAAGGGAAGGAGTAAGAGAGTGTTCACAGAAGTGGTGGTAAGTGTTTAGGTTTCACCAAATCGGCCGACTCCTAGCAATCACATATCCAACAGAACAAAACCATGCCGGCGCCTGCAGCAGCCTCATCGTTGCTACGCTGCAGCCACCGTGTCCATCGCTCTCAGAGGGACTCTTTCTCTTTTTTGCTGATCCTCTATCAAGCCTGCCATTATTCTCTAGGGGCTGCTTCCCCTCATGTCATGTCCAAAGTACACGAGATAAAGCATGGCTTTCCTCACTTCTAAGGAGCAATCTGGCTGTATTTATTCACAGCAGGCCCCCCCCCGCCCCCTGCCACCGCTCACGTTATGATGTTCAATCTTCTTCGCCAATACTGTAATTCGAATGCACCAACAGCTTCCACATGTATAGGAGGCAACTGAAGATAACACAACTTGGATCAGGCACACCTTAGTCCTGCAGGTGACATTTTTGCTCTTTAACAATTTCAAGGCTTCTTTTGCAGAGGAATTTCCCAATGCAATCCATTTGGCTTCTTGATTGCCGCTTCTATGGACATCGGCTGTATATTCAAGAAACATGAAGTCTTTGACCATGCCTTTCTCTGTTTGTCCTGCTGTGAGGTTGTCTCTTCATTGAGTTGTAATCCAGAACAAAGGCTGGAGCCCTTTCTTTTCTTCCACAGGTGCTTCAAGCCCTCCTGGAAAGGTTGTGTAGCTTGAACCTGCCTACAGGTCTGTGGGAGGTCAAGGAAGCTTTGTGCTCTGGAAAAGACTTACGGTCTTGCAAACCCCAACGTGCACTTCTACTCCAGCGCATAGAGCCACCGTGAGTCGGAAATGACTCTCTGGCGGTAGTTTGGTGGTGGTGACAATTTAGGGGCTATTCATTATGGATAGTGGTGTTTGCAGGTTTCAAATGGCCCTGAAAAAAACATTACACAGGAGAACAGAGCAGTACAAAATCAAATGTGACAAAATGCTAAGAATGGTCAAAAAATGTTGAATTTCGGTAAATGGCTTAAGAGGGCCAAGTTTACCTTTCATGTAATTTTTACCACCTCCTCCCCCCGCTTCTGCACGCAATAAAACTTGAGTGCAAAAATACATCAATGTTTTAGGCAAGAAGGTCTGACCCCACATGCAACCTGGGGGCCCGTGAAGATGACCGGTTTGCAAATGTAGTAACTAGAGGAGGAACTCTCTTCTGAAGGTGTGCTACTATGTCAGATGTAAGCCCCGAGGATGCAACACAAGTGAGGGTGAGTACTAATCTTGACTTCACAGGGAGGGAATGTCCCGTAAGCATTTCTTCTCTGAAAGAAAACACCACTGCATCTTCAGAACGTTTAGTTTTGCAAAGTCTTACCAACTTGAGCTTGGCTTCCATTTTTACTGCTAACTTTGGATGTTTGACACAGTTGATTTAACCAAAGTATCGAATTTGATTTTTTTAAATATGGTGACGGCATGAGGAAGATAACCTGAAACTGGCAGTCATAAAATAATTCTCCAGGCACTGTGCACCCCATTGTCCTTGGTGCTCCATGCAATTGCCAATCTTTGCAGCCCCAGTCTCAGAAGCTATGACCTCTCAAGAATGAGGTTCCAGTAACACATTTGGAAGGGGGAAAAAAAGTCAAACTCATATATAATTATTTAATGTTACTTATTTCATTACTGCAAATCCAAATCAGTACAGCTTTCAAACAGGCTGACATCCAGTGTTGCAGCGGAGAGAGGAGGCCTTGTGAATTAGCACGACCTTGGTAGTGGCAATTTGAAAACAGGTATGAAAAGCTTTTGAGTAATTTTTTATCTCTAAGAATAATTCATCTTACATACTTTGCACATGCTGGAAAAGGACATCATGTTTGGTAAAGTAGAGGGGCAGCAAAAATGAGGAGAGTCCTTACGAAGATGGATGGACACCTCACAACAATTGTGAAGAAGACACAGGACCCAGCAGGGCTTCATTCTGTGTGTAGAAGGTCACTATAGATCAGAACTGACTCGAAGGTATCTAGCGACAAGGTATTCAGGAAAACGGGTATTTAGGGGCAAGACCCTAACCTTTGTCCCAACCATACCCCAACCCCCCACCAATGGCTTTTGTCCAGCTCTTTAATAGTTTTACTGGCCTAAAATTCACTTATCATAAAATTTAACAGTTCAACCATATTAAGAAGCTTTGTGCAACCATCTCTACCAATCATAGAACATTTTTTTTTGTCATACTCATCGTTGTCAGTTCTCCATTTCTCTCCAACCTTCTCTGCCAAGCTCCTGTTGTTGCAGCTGTTGTGTTTGCTCTGGACCTATAGGGACCCTATGCACAACAGAATGAAACACTGCACGGTCCTGTGTCATCATTGCAATTGTTCCTATGACTGAGCCCATTGATGCAGTCAATGAGTTTATTCATTTTGTCCAAGGTCTTCCTTTTTTTTTTTTTAGTTTTAAGCATCACTGCCCTCTGGTGGTTGTGGGAGCTACCTAGCCTTGCTGCTGCTGGATTTGAACCGCCAAGTCTGTGGGCTGCTGTCCCGCATTCAACCACTTATGCTACCAGGGCTCAGACCAGTCTTCCTCTTTTTTCTGACCTCTCCACTTTACCTACCATGATGTGTTTCTCCAGGGACTGGTCTCTCTTGACAATATGTCCAAGGATGTGAAGTCTTGCCATCCTTAACTCTAGAAGGAGCATTCTGGTTTAACATCTTTCAATACAGACCTGTTTGTCCTTTTAGCAATCGATAACACTTTCAATATTCTTTTTTTTTTTTTTTTTGGCATCACTGCCCTCAGGTGGAGGGAGTAGGAGGCCCAGCCTTTGCTCCGCGGAGCTGGAATCGAACCTCCATACCAGTGGGCTGCAGTCCCACGCACAACCACTATGCCACCGGGGCTCAGCCCCACTTTCAATATTCTTATCCAGCACCACAATTGAAGTGCATCTGTTCTTCTATGGTATTCCTTAGTCAATGTCCAATTTGCATATGATACATTGGAGAATGTCATGGCTTGAGACAGGCTTACCTTAATCCTCCTCAAAGTGACATCCTTATTCTTCAATACTGTACAAAGAGGTTTTGTGCAGATTTACTTAAAGAAATATATCTTTTGATATCTTGATAACTGCTTCCATGAGCACCAACTGTAGAGCCCAAGTAAGACAAAATCCTTGAGATCTTCAACCTTTTCTCCATTTATCATGATGTTACCTATTGGTCCAGTTGTGAGGGTTTTGTCTTCCTTACATTAGCTGTAATCCATACCAAAGGCTGCAATCCTTGATTTTCATCACAAATGCTTCATGTCCTCCTCACTTTCAGCTAGCAAGGTTGTGTCACCGGCATACCACAAATTAATAAGCCTTTCTTTGATCCAGATGCCACCTTCCTCTTTAGAGAATCCAGCTTCTCAGATGATTTTGCTCGGCATACAGATTGAATAGTATGGTGAGAGGATACAACGTTGATGCACACCTTCCCTATTTTAAATCATGCTGTACTCCTTTGTTCTGTTCGCATAATTGCTTCTTGACCCAGGCAAAAATTCTGCATGAGCACAATAAAGTGTTCTGGAATTTCCATCCTTCTCAGGGTTATCCACAGTTTATTCTGGTCCACACAGTCAAAAGCCTTTACATAGTCAATGAAATCTTTCTGGTATTCTCTGCTTTCAGCTAACATCAATATCACATCAGCAATGATATCACTTATTCCACATCCTCTTCTGAATTGGGTCAGAACTTCTGGCAGTTCCTTGTCAATGTGATACTGTAGATGATCTTAAGTGTAATTGTACTTGTGTGGGACAGCAATGATATTCTATAGTTTGAGCATTCTGGTGGGTCACCTTTCATTGGAATGGGCACAAATACGAATCTTTTCTCGTCAGTTGACCAGGTAGCTAGCCTTCAAATTTCTTGGCCTAGATGAGGGAGTGCTTTCGTTTTTTTTGGGGGGCGGGGAGGGGTGGGGGGCAGCATCACTGCCCTCTGGTGGGAGTAGGAGGCCCAGCCTTGCTCCTGGAGAGCTGCTACTGAATTTGAACTGCCAAGCCAGTTGGCCGCAGTCCTGCACTCCATCACTACGCAACTGGGGCTCAGCCCAATGAGTGAGTGCTTTCAATGCTTCTTAAACTTTCTGAAACATTTCAGTGGGTATTCCCTCAGTTCCTGGGGCCTTGTTTTTTCACTTATGCAACTGTTTCTCTTTACCTTGAATCATGCCCCATCATCAAATGAAGATCCTGAAAGCTCCACTCCCATCTTACATCCCATTTCAGTTGTGGGCTGAAAAATTATTGAAAAGTAGAATATGAAAGATATATTTCAAAGTGACAAAAATTGAAGTAGAGCAATCTTTTCTTGCTCTAAGCTCGGTTAGAGCTTAGGAAAAATCCAGAATGATTTAAGGTAGATTCCTTAGTCACTGGGAATTATGCCGAATTCACAAACAAGACTTGTTTGAACAGTTCATACTCTAGGTGAAAGCACACAGTTGTCTCAGGAAATGCTCCAGTAAATACATTTCCCAAATTTCAGAGCCTTGCCTCGGACCTCAAAGATAATTAACATCTAGAACCTCGTGGGAGAAATTAAGTTGCCCAATTAAAGCACGAAGAAGAAAAATGGCAACAAAAAGCTTAGTTATATCAAGTAGTGAGAGTGTTGTGGTCAGCCCTACATGCCCCTTCCAGTGTGTGGTCTGGTTCCTGAAAGTTCCAGAATCAAAATCCAAATAATCAGATCCTGTCTTTAAATCTTTGTTGGCGAATAATTGACTACCTAGCCACTCCATTCCTAAAAAAAAAACCTCAAGTATTCTCCAACTGAGCTGCTTTTTTTTAAATTAAAAATCATTTTATTAGGAGCTCGTACATCGTTTTTCCAATACATAAATAAACATACTGTGGCAAGCACCCTTGCACGTCCGCTGCCGTCATCATTCTCCAAACATCTGCCCTTTCCCCCGAGCCCCTGGTGTCGGCTACTCCAACCCCTCCCCTCTTCCCTGGAGCTGCTTTTTTTTTTTTCATGGAAGCTTGTATTATTAAATGTTTCTCTACTGGAATATTTCCTTCTGGTAGAAAAATACATCAACCTAATGACAATCAAAAAAGAGCAGTAGTAGCAGTAAGTTGCTGTAAGGCCAAAGCCAGCAAAAGAGACAATGAAAAACATTACATGATGACTAAGAGTTCTATTAACAAGAGTAACCAGAATAAGTATCTATGCACCCAACAAAACCTCAACATACATAAATCAAACTCCAATACAATTGGAGAAAGGGAACAGACAACTTTATAGTAATAACAGGATTCTTAATATACTACTGTCGATGAAAGACAGAAACAACTAGAAAGAAACTCACGGAAAATGCAGAGGAACACCCACTTTTCCCAACAACTGCACAATACACATTCTTTTCCAGTGCACATGGGACATCTCCACAATAGGCCACTGAGCAAGTCTCGAAAAACTTAAAAACATCAACATAGTTAAAGCATGTTCTCAAATTACAACTCTATAAGAACCAAAGTAGCAATACCAGGGGAAGCAATACCATGGGAGGAGAAGGGGAAGGTTGGGAGGGAATGGAGAAACTGATCACAAGGATTGTCATAGAACCCCCTCCTCCCTGAGGGATGGACAACAGAAAAGTGGGTGAAGAGAGACAGTGGTCAGTGCAAGACACGAAAAAAAATTATTAATAATAACGGGTTCATGAAGGGGGTGGGGCAGGAAAATGAGCTGATACCAGTGGCGCAAGAAGAAAGAACATGCTTTGTTATGTTTTAAAAATGATGATGGAGGGCTGAGCCCCGGTGGCGTAGTGATTGTGCGCGGGACTGCGGCCCACTGGGACGGAGGTTCAATTCCAGCAGTGGGGCTGGGCCTCCTACTCCCACCGCTGGAGAGCAGTGATGCCCCCCCCCCCCAAAAATGATGATGGCAACGAATGTACAAATGTGGTTTGCATACAATAGTTGCATGTATTGATTGTGGTAAGAGTTGTATGAGCCCCCAATAAAATGATTTTAAAAAACATACACATCAAAACACAAGAAAGAATGAAAATCAGTATATTACTCTAACAACTCAACAATTAGAACAAGAGCAGGAAAATAAACCTACTGTCATACGAAGAGAACTAATAAAGACTGAAAATAAATGAAACGAAACAGAAATCAAAAAGACATTGTTGGTTTTTGGGAAAGAATTATTACAATATACAAACCAATGTCAAGTCTAACAAAGGAAATGGAAGAGAAGATACAAATAGCAAAAGTAAGAAATTAATTGCAGGACATTACAACACAGAATATAAAGAAATACAAAGGAAAAAAAGAAATACAAAGGATAACAACAGAATACTATGAAGAATTGTAGTCCAACTTAGGGGAAATGAACAAATTTCTAGAAACACACTACTTAGCTAACCCAACAAATCCTGATTTACAAAATATGAACAATAAACAACAGAAGAAATTGGTCAGGCCATTGAAAAAACTTCCTGCTATTAAAAAAGTCCGTTTCAGGGCCCTGACAGCTCCACTGGTGAATTCTACCAAACATTCAGAAAAGAGCTGACAGTAATTTTATTTAAATTGGTGCAGAGAATATGAAAGGATGGGACATTTCAGAATTCATTTTATGAAGTCAGAGAAACCCTGATAATAAAACAAGGCAAGACTTTTGCTAAAAGATGAAAATATAGACTAATATCCTTTATGAACATAGATGCAAAAATTCTCAACAAAAGCCTAGCCAACAGACTACAACAACCGATCGAAACATCAAGGCATGACCAAACGGGATTCATACTGGGTAGGTGAGGTTAGTTCACTATCAGAAAAACATTCAACATAATCCATCATAAAAATAAAGGAAAAGCTGGGAATGTGGCCCACAGGGTTGCCAGTTAAAGTCCAGCAGCAGTTCTCCAGGAGCAAGGCTGGGCTTCCTACTCCCACCAGGCAATGATGTGGAAAAAGATATAAAGAAAAGGCATTAACTCAAAGAAGGCATTTGATATCATCTGACACTATTCCTGAGGAACACACCCAACAAAACAGGAGATGGTAAATTCTTCAGCAAAATTAACGGTATATAACAAAAAAATTAATAGCTAACATTACTCTCAATGAAGAGAGATGGTCTTACTTCCCTGTGAGAATGAGAAGCAGACAAGTATGCTTATTTATCACCATTTTTATTCAATATTGTGCTGGGAGTCTTAGCCAGAACTATCAGGGACAAAGGGAAATTAAAGGCACCTAAATTGCCAAAGAACTCTCTATTTGCAGTTAATAAGCTTCTCTACACAGAAAAATCCCAAAGACTGTGAGAAAAATATTGGAACTAAGTAATTAAAAGATTCCGCAAAGTGACAGGGCACAAGATCAACATCAAGAAATCTGTCTAATTATTTCACACTAACAAACGAGAGTTCTGAAAAGGAAACCGGATCATTTACAACAGCCACCTAACAGATGAGACATGAACAAAAGAAGGGAAAGAACAAGAAATCTTTTCCTTTGCTGTTCTTAGTGATCTAGCGAGGCATTCCTCCACACCACTGTTGATGTAATAGGGTGCAGATGCCCAGCACTGCAACCCACAGACTAAGTTGCCCCCAGGATCTCTTTAATGGCTCTAAAGAGTCTCTGGCTAAACACTTGGGCCCTATCTGTCAGGCAAAGTTGACAATCTCACCCAAACTAATATTTCCATTGTCTTTAATATTTTTTTCTGCTTCTTGCTCTCTCTGGAGTCCGTGAGAGCGTGGATGATCAGGGCAGATGCAAAACATGGTGGGTATTTTTAGATATGGTGAAAGCATGAGGGTCTTCCATTCTGATTGGTCAGTTTCACTGCCATCCTTAGATCTTTCCAGTCTTGGCAATCTTTCCAGTCCTAGGGGACCGAGCTGGGGGTCAGGAGAGATGTGGATCAACTTCCCCACTGGAGTACCACAGATACGTAACTATGATCTTGTTGGGATCGAATTTGGGTGGCATGGCTGGCGGGGCTGGCATGAGATCAACCTAGAGGCAAGACCGCAGAGAAAGACGCACCTAGCCCTCCTCGGAGCGGAAAACGAGGAGGGGGCTGCCTTATCTTTTGTAAAGAGCCTTCCCATGTTTACAGGATCTGTTTTTGGGGGCACATCTATAGGAATTGTTTTTTGGGAAGTCAGGGCTCTACTTTCTTGCCCTGAGATGCCTCCCACACCTCCAGGAGTGACTACTTGACACATTCAAACAATTTTTTTCCTGAAGTCACTAAGTCTCATCAACCATTAAGCCAGGAAAACCAGGCTTTAATGTTAAACATATTTTATAGTCATAGTTGTGCCAAAAAGCCAGGCTTCGTGTACAATCCTTCCTTGGCTGTCCTCCAAAAACACGACGTGTACTGAGGGAAAAATCTATCTCACCAGCTACCAAGGTTTCTAAGGCTATTTTGTTTTTTTCAGCCCGAGGGTGGAATAGTTCAGCATGGCTCCATTCCAAAGAAGTTCTCCCTGAAAACCAGAAGAGGTCTTAAAAGACTTCTACTGGAAAGGGTCAAACGACTAGAGATTCCGTTTGTTTTTACAAAAGATTGCTCCAGACCAGCTTTACTGTTCCAGTAACAGAGTTGGGAAACAGCCTGCTGGCGAGGGCACCAAACATGCCCTAACACGAGCGGTGCCATGGGCCCATGGTGCACACCTCTGGGCTCTGCTCTATCGCAGCATCCAGAGTAATTTGGTCTGCACGTGTTGTTTCTACTACAGAGACCTGCAAAATGTCATTTCACCACAAACACACTGCTATTAAGCCAGGTGTTTGTGATCGCGCAGCTGCTCCCTAAATTCCCCCTCAGCACCACAGACCTCAAAGGATTGCAGTAAGCCCAGAAACACCGACCACGGGCACGTGTCACCAGCTAGGCAGGGGAGTGTAAAGGCAAAGCGACCTGCAGAAACACTCGGCAGCAACAACTCCTAGCTGTTTGTCCTTGAACAAGTTATTCACCCTCTCTGAACTTTATTGCTATCCTGATTTTGGAGATGAAACAAACAGGACCTTCTTCAAAGGTCAAGTATTAAATGTGAGGACACATATAATTACTAGACACAGAGTAAGTCAGTCAGGCAAAGTGTGTTAGGTATTCTATCCAGCCTGCTTTTGATTGGCCCCATTCTCTTTGTTTTCCAGAAAAAATCGTGCGGCCAGACTTACTATACTTTAAGATGTAATAAGCCAGAATCTGGGTCCTTTCTCCTTTATAAGGGAGTCAACCGACAGCCACTGAGTTGATTGCAATTTACACTGACCCTATCGGGCAGAGTAGAATTGCTTCTTAGTGTTTTCAAAGCTGAGAAAAAAAAGTTTTTGTTGACATATAATTCACAGATCATACACTTCAATAATTAGTCTACGCATCTTTATGAGGACAACCTCATCTTTCTTTTAAAGAACAGCTTGGTTTTGAACTACCAACTTTGTGGTTAGCAGCTCGGCGCATACCCCACCATGCTATCAGGACTCCTTTAGGCAAATCACAGTGCTTTTTAAGTTGTTGGTTTGCTTCTCCAGGCCCTGCCAACACTGTCCAAGAGCCTGGAACCAGTCAGGGTAACCAGTCTCTACCATAGCATCATATCATCACAGGTCTGCTAGGCACAATTTGTACAGTGATAATTAAAGATTATAGTAATAGTAAAGTGACCAGATTTTAACATTGGTAAAGCGGGACACCAATGATTGGGGGGGGAGGGGGAAGGTGTTAGTAGAGGGAGTGTATTCCCTTCCTGTTCTCCCACCTTTCCCTAGCTTGTCGTGCATTCTTTCCAAAAACCGGGACTTTTTTTTTTTTTTTTTAAGGCATCACTGCCCTGGTGGTGGGAGTAGGAGGCCCAGCCTTTGCTCCTGTGAGCAGGAATTGAACCTTCATCCCAGTGGGATGGGCCGCAGTCCTGCGCACAACCACTACGCCACTGGGGCTCAGCCCTAACCGGGACTTTTTTAAAGGGATATGGGAAAATTGTTTAAAAGTGGGAATCTGGTCGGGCTGAGCCCTGATGGCGTAGTGGTTGTGCGCGGGACTGCGGCTCACTGGGTTGGAGGTTCAAATCCAGCAGCAAGACTGGGCCTCCTACTCCCACCACCAGAGGGCAGTGATGGCCCCAAAACAAAAAAATAAAAAGAGATACATAAAAAAAAAGTGGGAATCTGGTCACTTTATAGTGAAGTCATAGAGAATATGAAAGAAAAATAACGGATTCAGTCATATTTCATAGAAACATGCTCACCTCAGTCCCGCTTGGTGGTACAAATGGAGAGAGAGAATGAGTGTGTGTGTCGGGGGGTGGGGGAGAGAAGGGAAAAAGGAACAGGGAGGAGAAGGAGAGAATTTGAGGGAGGAGTGGTGAGAGAAAGAGGGAGGAGCTCCTTCATTCTGACCAAGCCTTATATATCTTTTGGAGACATGCAAGTCCCCTAAATAAGTCCACTAATTACAGGTAAAGACACACGTGATAGGGAGGGGCTATCCTATAGTATACAGTTCTGAGGGCTGATCTGGGCACACAGGTTATCAGAGAGAGGTTAGTGAGGTGCCCATGTACCAAGAAGGGAGGACTTACGATTCATGATGATGGTAGCCTAACCTTGATTGCCCTTGGACTGGAGACTTGATTTAGGTAAAGTTTTCAAGGGGAAGTGACTCATTGTCCTAACAGCAGGAAGTCAGCCCTATCTTTTATGGGAGAGACAAAGATCTCAAGATCCTGGCTGGCGGGCTGAGCCCCGGTGGCGTAGTGGTTGTGCGCGGGACTGCGGCCCACTGGGACGGAGGTTCAATTCCAGCAGTGGGGCTGGGCCTCCTACTCCCACCACTGGAGAGCAGTGATGCCCCCCCCCAAAAAACACAAAAATCATCAACAACAACAAAAAGATGTTTGCTGTCATATTTAGGAAGAATAACTAAGCTGACCCCCCACCAAACGCTGGCAAATAGTTAACAATATTTGTGTAATATTTTGGAAGAGAAATAATTGTGGAAAAGTCCTATCTTCATCCGACAAAGGCTCCACTTAACTCTGCTGAGTAGTTTTAAAGGAAAAAAAAGCTTTCTTTGAGGATATGCATACCCAAAACAAAACAAAGCCCACTGCCATCAAATCAATTCTGATTCATAGGGTTTCTGAGGTAATCTTCACAGGGCTAGAGAACCTCAACTTTTCCCTTCAGAATGGCTGCTGGGCTTGAACTGTTGCCTTGGTGGTTGGTTAGTACTCCATCGCTTAATGGGCAGTGCAACCAGGATAGCTTAAGTTGTTTTGTTATTTTTATGTGGAAATCAGCCAATACACTGCAGTAAACTTCGAATGTAAAATCCAACCCAAGAAAACCTCTGGCTTCCTAATGCAGGCTTGCAAATATAGCAACTACAATGAAATGGCTGCTTTGTAATGATTTCCTATAATGGTGTTTATATATGGAAGCTTTTTCCACTCTCGGAGCAATCTAATTGGGAAATGGCCAACAAATAAGGAAAGGCAGACGTCCAGTTCGGATTAGAAACAACATTGACTGCACTCTGTGCTGCAGTCTTAACGAACTCCCCCTGCTGTAGCTGTCCCCAAGTGACTGCCTTCCTAGGGGTGTGTGTGTGTGTGTGTGTGTGTGTGTGTGTGTGTCTTTCTTGAACACTCTTCTCTTCCCCCTCGGTGACACCCCTTTGGCTTCTGTTTACTGGACTTTCTCAGAAGCTCTGGCCTGGCGCTATCACTAGGGGCCCCCTCTGTGCTTTCTGTGGTGGTTCCTCATGCCACTGTTATGTCTTGCTTACTTCATCCTCCAAAGAATGGTGGGCTCCCATCTGAGTCTCTTCTATGTGTAAATCCTGCTAGGCTGTTGAACAAGATTATCAAAACCCTGGCTTGCACAGCACCTACGCTGCTATTGTTAAGAGAACCCTGATGCTGGTATGAACTTAGAATGTAGGACTCTGGACCCAGGCTGGACTGTTGGCAGCCAGTTGTGTGCTAGAACTTAAGCCTACGATCTGGATCCAGGTGGGTTGAGGGAGGCAGGTTGCCACTGAAACCTGCAGCAGCACTTTCATTCCTCAGTGCAATTCTGTCTTGTTCATTATGGAATGAGAATGCAGCTCAACAAACCTGGGTTTAGTTGGCCTTGGCAGCGATCATACTGCTATTTCTGATGCTCTTCCGCATTCCTTCTCTGCATGACTAGCCTTTCCCATTTCCTTCCTACATCTTTGGCTGATCGATTGGTAGGTTGGCTGATTGATCAGTTGGCTATTCCCACAAGTATTTTTTGAACACATATTACATTCGTGTGGTAAGTTCTGATGATATACTAGTAGATAAAACAAATGTGTTTTTCCCCAATGGTGTTTAGTGGGAGAGTCATTAATAAAAATACAAATATTTAAATAAATGTAAAATTTTCACGAGACAGAAATGGAACGGGTAACAATATGGGCCATGACAGAGCCAGCAAAGGAACCCGTACCGCCTGGTGCTGAGAAGATGGCTTTCTGAGGCAGTGCTTTAAGTGGAGAGTGAAATGACGCGGGGCATTCCTGCTCGAGGTCCTGTTGAGTCTCCTTAATGGCTGGTGCCCACCAACGCTGAAGCCCAGGCACCCACCACTTCCCATCCTACAGAGCAGCACACCTGGCTTCAGTGACCAGCTACAGATATCCTGGGGTCTGCAGGATATCCTGCTTTTCTGCAGCCCAGACAGACCTCTCCTCTTGCCACCTTATCTGTACACCCTCCACTTGACAAGCATCTTCAGGTGCAGCTCCTCACATATCTCAAACTCATGCCCACACATGACCACACCTAACTACAGTATCTCTGCTGACAGAGCCAGGCTGCGATCAAAGCAAACCACCTGCTCCTTTTGCCAAGCTCTCAATTTGGTTGCTGACCCCACTCGTCCATCCATGACGTAAACTCCCGCGTCCTGACTCACCCTCTGTTTCAAACTTATCAGTCACTTTGGCCTATATTTTACCTTCTCTACACCTATTAATTTTTCTGTTTACTTTTACCAGCACAACAGCCAACACCTTAATCCTAGCAACAACGTTCCTCATCTAGACTTCTGTTGGGCTGCTGACAGCAAGGTTTGTGGTTCAAAGCCCTGAGTTGCTCTGAGGGAGAGAAAGGTGAGGCTATCTGCTCCAATAAAGACTGATGGCTTCAGAGACCCTTGCTTGGCTCACTGAGTCAGAATCGACTCACCGGTGGTGGGTTGGGTCGGGTTGGGCGCAGACTTTTGCAATGATTTTCTAGCTCACTTGTCTCACTCATGCTTGACACAGCGGTCATTTCTCTATACAACAAGAAGGGGTTGATCTGAAATGAAAACGTGACCTTATCTCCCCCCCTTCTGCAGCTATTTAGAATCTTTTGGTTTGCTTTTTGTCAGTTTTTGGATAAAGGCCAAAGTTGCTATCATGTGTGCAAGAGCCTGTCTCATTCCTCAGCCTCAATCTCCTATCTCTGTGCCCTGTAGTCACAATGAACTACACGATCCTCCTTGGATTTACTGTGCACATAAACCCTCACCTCCCACTCCCAGCTGAACACTTTCTCCTCTGGATCTCATCACAAATATCCAGGCTTGAAGCCTGCCTAGGACCATACCGAACCGAGTTCCTTTAACACACATTCTCTTGCTACTCAGCTCCTTAATGCCAAGAAGTAGAAAACAGATGGATATAGACAAGGTGTAAAATTGGCAAGAGCTGCTGAAGGACTGGAGACAGAGAGTGAGGGAAGCGGTGTGTGTATGAGTATGTGTGCATGCACACACATTCAAAGTGGAAATTCCCACCAGTATAATATTTGATTCAAGTTTCTTTTCTCAACTGAACCATAAGGTCCATGAAAATGGAACTAAACTTACTCTTCTAGTTCTCCCCGACATGTTAATGTGTCCTCTATTATGCTGCTCCTCCTCTTTTTGACTCCATGTCTTTAAAACCAGGGCGCTCTCGCTGAAGAGGACTTCGTGGTTTGTATCCTCAAGGCTAATCTCTCTCCAAAGATTCAGGTGGGTATTTCCAACTAGATTGGTGGTTTTTGCAACATTTGAATGCAACTCATAGTTAGAACATTGTATTTGGCTCTCCAGTAAATACGTACGTACACAGAGTTGTTGCATGAAGCAATACTGTCACCCTACATTTCAAGTCCAGTTTAATTTTCATTAATTTAATTGTCAAGACTCACTCCTGGGGTGTGACTTGTTCTGTAAACACACTGTACCAGATATTTCACATGGATATTTCTTCTCAACCTCAAAGGAGGCTATTTCTCAACTCATTTCTTAATCCAGCCACTTTGCTAAAAGCACTATGATCAATCCTTAGTCATTCAGGATCAATGTGTTAGAATCATTTTGAACTTCTTTCTTATCCAAGAGTTGCTAAACCAAATTCCTTCCTTTACTGCAATGGGCTGCCACCCCGCCCCCTCTTATATATTCTCTCCATTTTCATTCAGATTTTATTGTCAATTGGGATACTGCAGTTCCTCCTTAACTAGTTCCTTGTTTCTGGGGTTTTTCACTAGAGGTGAATGTTTAAAATCACACTCAGCATTGACAGAAGTATAAATTAGCTCTCCGGTTCCACTTGTATCAACCACTGAGTATGAATCTCAGAGACTGAAGTGAGTATGTACTAATGTACTCATCTGAAAACCTGTGAAATGCAATTTTAATACAGGCCATGTCACATTTCTAAAACTCTTGCTATAATCCAAGGGTCAAACTCTGGCTCGGTGGGAATAGAAGGCAGACTCACCCATGTCAGCAGTGACCATCGTGGACTGGTTTTCGGGGATGGAGACAGACGTCTGGTCCTGGTCCATGCTTCGAGAGTCCTCGTTGACCTCATGTTGGCTCTGGCTGAGTTCTGACCGCAGTTCGGAGTACTCATCTTCCTCCCTGAGGAAAAGGGGCAGCCAGCACATAAGGTACATCTATCAGGAATGTTTCTCTTATGGATAAAACCACATGGAAATCTTCCCCCAAGACATGAAGACTAGAATTCCTTACAGGCCCAAGGGATGGGCACACTTCCAATCAGAGTGTAAAACCTAAAGGTTGCTTCTGTGGGTTCAGATTGACCCATGTGCTGAATAGGAGTCATCTATCCATCTACTGGAGGTGGTTTTCCCTTCAAAGGTTTCTTGAAGAAATCAGACTTATTTGCTAATGGAAATCGTGACATGAAAAAGCACGGATCAAATTCCTAGCACTGCGGCTGCCAGGAGAAAAACACACAAAGTAACCGTCTGTTAAGCAGGATAGCACGTGCCAGGTCCCACGGGCAGGCTTCCTTTGAAGGAGCACACCGAGATACTGGCACACCTGGGCTGCACAGTGCAAGGATGCCTCACTGCATCCTCCCAGACACACTTCCCCGCCCCAAGAGGATGGGTGAGAGGTGAGGACCAATATGGAAGTGGTGAAAGAGAGAACACCATTCAACAGATTGTTTTTTTTTCTTCCATTGTTTTCTTCTTCTCCGCTTTTGCAACCGGAGGCTAACATTGAAATGCAGCTACATTCCATTTTCACATGCCCAGGGTCCATTCACGCCCTCCCTAGGGCCGCTAACCTTGAGCTTCCTGAATGGTACCTTCAGCATGCAGAACTGTTGCTTGTTTCTCAAAGCACACATTTGCCTCCCGCCTGCAGCACCATCACCCACACTGGGCACGGAGAAGGCAAAAATCAACCCTCTTCGAAATATTTATTTTACAAGTGGGCCAGAGGAGAAAGCAGCTCACGGATTTAATTGTGGGGTTGGGAAGCCCACTGGTATCTGCTCGAGCCCCAGGGGGAGGATGTCAGGGAAAAACAATCTAGGAAGAAAAGAAAGTCTCTCCTCGTGGCACTCCCTGTAAATTGTCACCAACCACAGGGACAGAAAGTCTACAGCCTGGGTTTGGGGTAGACCAAGATGGTGAATGGTGTGATCTCTGGGGCTGGGGAAGAGTGTATGCCGCTTCTAAGTGGGGAGAAGACTCTCAAATGGGAGGAACGTGGAGACTACTCAGGAGTTCTCGGTCCTGCCGGAAAGATTCAGTTCAAGCATTGCTTTCTGAGGTGTTTTTAATATAAACTGTTCAGAACTCTAGAAGATTTTAACACAGAAAGTTGCCAGCTACACAAAATATAAATTGGAACGGGAGTGGTGAAAGAAAAAAAAATATAGGCTAATGTTCTATGAATAAGTTAATTATTAGACATCTGCAAAAGCCAGCAGTAATTAGCCTTAGGAACAAAAACGATTAAAAAGGACTCTTAAGAGTCACCTTCTTGGTCCAGAGGGTAATTGTTTGTGCTGGGAGACATCAGCTCTCCTTTCAATCAGCACGTACCACTCGGATTTTACTTAACAGGAGACGTTGTGTACGATGCATAAATTACCTTTGTTACAGGGCCAATGTAATCAGCTTCGGCCTAGCTGAAAATGTTTTACAGCCAGGAAGTCTAATGACAAATGCTGCTGCTTTTTCTCTGGTGTGAATGCCATTTGTACAATCTTTAATAACCACCTTAAACCCTCCTGGCCTGGCAGGGTCCAAAACACAGAGTGCCTGCCAAGTCTCCCGCTTTGTTCTGAATTACTTCTAGGGATTACGGGGATGTACTTTATAAATGAATGAATAGGCAAGAGGTGGGAGAGGGAAGCTGCTGATGACAGGAAACGTTCCCCCAGGAGGTCAGGACAGTCTGAAGGAGACTCCAAGCTCCTTCGAAATGTCATCTTACAGAAGGCTCTCACTGGCATGAAACTCAAATGCAGGTTCTCCATCCAAAAGACGTGAGGCCCAAAACAAGGAGAGAAAAGCAAGGGCTCGCTGGCTCCGTCTTTCGGGAAACAAATGTATTCACAAGGCGCTGGGAACTAGCAAGGATGCTAGTGTACCCAGCGGGTGGCTTCTGGGCTTGCTGGGAGAGAGTGAGCTGGGAAGACTTTCTGGATGAAGCAGATCAAGGTCAAGCACAGAGCGGGTAGCTTTTACATGGGTCTGCGTGGCAGATGGGTGCCCAGGTGGTGGTGTGGTGACCTGTTGGGCTGTGATCTGAAAGGTTAGCAGTTTGAAATCAGCTGCAGCTCCTTGGGAGAAAGATGGGGCTTTCGACTCCTGAAAAGAGTTACACTCTCAGGAACTCAGAGGGGCAGTTCTGCCTGTCCTGCAGAGCTGCTCTTGGGCCGCACTGACGGGATGGCAGTGGGCTTGGCTCTTTGGGGTTGCAGGACACTTGCCAATGTATGAAACGACGTATGGGTAAGTGGTTCCGCGTGGCTGCCGCGTGGCTGACACACAGACGGGGCATGGGACAGGCAGACGAGGCTGGGGAAGCATTCAGGGACCCTCAAGAACAAGGAGACCCTTTGCTAAGATCCTCGACTCTGGAAGTCCTGTGTAGGCTGCCTGCAATCTCTACAGAGAAATGTGTTCAAGCTATCATTTAATCTTCTGGCTATGGGAAAAAAGATTCAGGGAAGAACTCCAGGGAAGACGTGATCAAAAGGTCTTACTCCAGTGACTTACCCACGATTATGTAACTGCAGGAGTGAACGTGGGTGGTGAGAAGGAGCGAGGCTCAACAGTTAGTCAGGAGAAAGAATCCCCAGGACCTGAATACAAAATAAAGCTAAAAAGGTGCCCAGGATGACTTCCAGGTTTCAAATTGGATGAGGAGCCTTGGCGGAAGGCAGGCTTGACAGGAACTGGCAGGTAAGAGGAAGTACTCTGGACAGGGAAAACAGCCTGTGAGAAACCTCAGGCTCCTGAAGGACAGGCAACTAAAACAACACATGCAAGCAAAGCAAACCGTCAGCAGAAGTGGAGAGTCACCTTGCAAAAGATCAGGGAGCATTTTTGGACCACCAGGAAGCAGGCAGACACAGGATAAACCACAGTAAGTGCAAACGTTAGAAAGGTGACTCAAAGGGGTTGGTCGTCCCACTGACTTTGGCCAAACATCATAGGGTTGTGCGTTCATCTTCAACTTGCTTCCCACCCACACCATTCCGGAAAGGACTGAGGTTCCGTCAAAGCTAGGTCTCTCAGGGACCCTCATCTTGGCATCCCAGAATCCATCCCTGACAGACCCACAGGGGAGTCCTCCACTGTCCAGGAGCATCAACCCAACAAGAACAATGGGACACAGTGGGGATAACACGCTACCGGCAGTTTTGACAAAGACAAGTGTCTTGTGGCTGCTTGGAAGGGGACTCACCAATAAGACAAGTGTCTTGTGGCTGCTTGGAAGGGGACTCACCAATCTGGTGGTGTTGTCTGGCCTAAGACCATGTATCAGCATCCTCTCACAGCGAGGGGAGTAGTCCCTTCTTTTCTTATGCATATAGCTAAGCTACCTCTCGGCAAGTGATAAATTTTGGGGGGGGGGGATTGGGATGGCTCCTAAAAAAACACCATCTGCTAATGCTGATGACAAAAAGGAAGACAAAGAGGAAAGGTCCCACAAATGACCATTTTCAACCAGAAACTAAAAGCTTTGATGACTGTGGATAATTATGTGCCGTAGTGGTAGTTTCTTAATCGGGGGATTACAAGGTCCTGGGATATTTTGTGTTATAGCATAAGGATCGGGCTGAGCCCCGGTGGCATAAGTGGTTGAGTGCGGGACTGCGGCCCGTGGGGTTGGTGGTTCAAATCCAGTGGCAGCTCTCAGGAGCAGCCCTGGGTAGCTCCCACAACCACCAGAGGCAGTGATGCCAAAACAAACAAACAAACAAACAAAAAACAAGCATAAAGGATCATCTTAAGTATTCTACATGGCCATTTATTTCATTTACTTAGAAGCATTTGTGAAGTGCTGCCTTGTTGCTGTACTTAGCAAAACAATAATAATGCTTGTGACTAGCTGGGGTTTAAAGATCACACACGCACGCACGTATGCATATGACAAGCAAGACCTCCAGAGGCAAAACTGCCCAACACCATGAGGGGAGCTGGTGCTGCTGGTGGCAGGTGTCACCGAGTGGGTCAGACTCAGTGACCACTGCAGAGTCCTGTGTACACGCACCGCCTTTCCTATGTTTGAGCCCATTGTGGTAGCCAGTGTGTCGATGTCAGTGTTTCCCAAAGTAGGCAATACCCCACCGCTGGGGGTTGGGGGGAGCATTGGAAAGATTGGTGGGGGGAGATTGCAAAAAGCAGCTATCTAAACTTAATCTTGTGTTATGGGCTAAAGCACAGACGTTTTTAAACTGCCAGTGGGCTGTTGAGTATAAAAATTCCTCTTTTTGGCTGATTCTCTTTCACAAAGTATGATGTCCTTTTGCAGGGACTAGTCCCTCCGTGATAACCTGCCCAAAGTATACGAAGTGAACGCTTACTGTTTTGTAAGACCACAATGCGGTCAATGTGCCAACATCCTCATTTAAATAACAAGGATTCTTATACAGTCTTCCTTACTCACCACCTAGCTTTCACACGTACATGAGGGGATGGAAGATTCTCTGGTTTGAGTCAGGTGCTCCTTAATCCCCAAAGCGACACCTCTGCTTTTTGACAATGTAAAGATTTACAGTCTTGGCAGCGACAGAGGCAGCTCTGTCGGCCGGGTAGCTGTGAGTCACACTGATGGGATGGCGGTGAGTCTGGAGTCTGTTTTGTAGAGGCACAGTGATTACCTCTTGGCCAGAGGAAAGATGAGGCCTTCTGCTCTTATACAGCTTTACAGCACCAGAACCCCCTGGGGGCAGTTTACACCGGCCCACCGGGTTGCTTTCAGCTAGATCAGACTTCCTGACAGAGGATTTGTTACTTGTAGCATTTTCATTTGGGGAGGGGGGTACACCTGCACGCCTTTCTCATGGAATTGGAATAATCTGTGCAGATTCTTTGTGAATATCTGTGTACCTTGGCAAGCATCAGTTAACTATGGGCAGTCAACCTACCCAACCTGGCCCGGTGATTTTGTTGAACCACACTCTATCATTCTGACACTTAAAGATATGATTGCCGGCAAACAGCTCTTTTTTGTTTGCCTATTTTTCTTTTTTTAAAAGAATTTTTAAAAATCATCTTATTGGGGGCTCATACAATTCTTATCACAATCCATCCATCCATCCATCCATTGTGTGTCAAGCACATTTGAACCCTCACCATTCTTCAAACATTTGCTTTCTACTTAAGCCCTGGGCATCATTTGGTATCAAATCAGCTCCTCATTTTTTCCCTCCCTCCCTCCCCACTCCCTGCTCCCTCATGAACTCTTGATAATTTATATATTTTATCATATCTTACATTTTCTGATGTCTCCCTTCACCCACTTCCCTATTGACCATACACCAGGGAGGAGGTTATAAGTACATCCTTATAATCATTTAGATCCCCCTTTCTACCCCACCTCCCTTCTGCCATCTTGGTATCGCCACTCTCACCACTGGTCCTGAAGGGATCGTCTGTTCTGGATTCCCTGTGTTTCCAGTTCTTATTTGTCCCAGTATACATCCACTGATCTAGCCGGATTTGTAAGGTAGAGTCGGGATTATGATAGTGGGGCTGGGAAGGTGGGGGGAGGAAGCATTGAAGAAACAAGAGGAAAGTTGTTAGTTTCATGATTGCTATACTGCACCCTGACTGGCTCGCCTTCTCACCGCGACCATTCTGTCAGGGGATGTTCTATTACCTACACATGCATTTTGGGTCCCCAATCTGTACTCCCCCTCATTTACAATGATATCATTTTAGTTCTTTGATGTCTGATACTTGGTCCCTTTGACACCTTGTGGTCACACAGGTGTAGTATGCTTCTTCCATGTGGGCTTGTTGCTCCTGAGCTAGATGGCCGCTTGTTTACCTTCAAGTCTTTAAGACCCTTGACGCTACATCTTTTGGTACTCAGGCCCCATCAGCTTTCTTTACCACATTTGCTTGTGTACACATTTGTCTTCAGCAATCATATCAGGAAGGTGGGCATGCAATGATATGATTTTTATTCTTTGATGCCTGGTAACTGATCCCTTTGACCCCTCATGGTCACACAGGCTGGTGTGCTTCTTCCAAGTGGGCTTTGTTGCTTCTGAGCTGGATGGCCGCTTGTTTACCTTCAAGCCTTTAAAACCCCAGATACTATATCTTTTGATAGCCGGGCACCATCAGCTTTCTTTACCACTTTTATTTATGCACATATTTGTCTTCAGCAATCATGTTGGGAAGGTATTTGGAATGCCAGGTTAATAGAACAGTGTGTTCTTGCATTGAGGAAGTACTTGAGTGGAGGCCCAATGTCCATCTTCTTCCTTGATACTGAACCTATAAATATATGGACATAATCTATTTCCCCAGCTTCATATATAAATATTTTACCTACGTAAATGCCTATATTTAGACCCCTATAAATGCCCTTTGCCGATTTCTTTCCTCTATTTCCTTTTACTTCCCTTTTATCCCACTATCATGCTCAGCCTTCATTTGGGTTTCAGTAATTCCTCTCGGTTAAGACAAAAGAATTTTTCTTTTGTGGGGCATCATTGCCCTCTGGTGGTTGTGGGAGCTACCCAATGCTGCTCCTGAGAGCTGCCGCTGGATTTGAACCGCCAAGCCCATGGGCCACAGTCCGGCACTCAACCACTTATGCCATTGGGGCCCAGCCCAAGAACAAAGAATTTTTATTGCAATCTCACTCATAGCAGTAAGAAGAAAAATTATTCCTCTCAGTATTCTTAGACATTCTACAGCAGGAAACAAGTGATGAGTGGAGCATTGGTCTCCTTTGAGTTTTATTTCCTCTTGTTTTTCCATGTAGCTCATAGAAAGATCTGACTCATCAGTGAATCTTCTGGTGAATAACTGAAGTACTGGGATGTTGAAATGCTCTCCAAGTATAGAAGGTTTCCATCGAGCTATAGGATCCAAATGAAAAAAAATCTAAATAATGAACTAGGGTTTATTGTACACTCCACAAGAAGCATCATATAAAGTAAATATCCTGCACAAGACCTTTCTCCCCTGCCATCAAGTCAATGCTGACTCATATAATCCTGTAAGACAGGCTAGAATTTCCCCAGTGAGTTTCCAGAACTATAACTCTTTATGGGAGCAGAAAGCCTGGTGGTTTTGAACTGCAGCTGGTGGTTTTTAACTGCTGATGTTGCAGTTAGCAGTCCAATGCATAAACACTAAGCTACCAAGACTTTAAGGTGCTGAAAACCAAAACTGTTATGTTGAGGACTAGGGTCCACCCAGACCTGAGTCATGGTACTTTCAATCACCTCATATATAGGTGAAACTTGGGCAGTGAGTAAGGAAGACGGATGAAAAATTGATGTGTGATGGGGTACTCCCCCCACCCCAGGTAAATTCATAGCGTTGAGAGAAATAATTTATTTATTACAAAACAACCTCATCAACTTCAAACCTTATCACACTACACTTAGTATATTTGTCAAATCTGTGATTTCATTCTTGGAAACATTTTTAAAACTCATCTGTTTGGATGAATGAAAGTACCTCCCTCATTTTTTTTCTTCATCTTTTCTATATTGTCAAAACCCTGCTCTCTCATGTCCCTCTTCATTGGCAGAAACAAAAAGTTGCACGGAGTGAGGTCAGGTGCGTGGGGCAAGACAGGCATGCTGCTTTTTGCTCAAAACAGGTACACTGAGATAGCTGCGTGAGCAGATGCAGTGTCGTTGTGGCAAAATGAGTACTCCATCTGCCACAAATCAGTTTTTTTATTTTTTAAGGGTCGCACACTGTTGTGTAATCTTTTCAGAACCTCTAAATAGAAAGCTTGATTCACAGTCTTTGCCCTGGTGGGACAAACTCCAAATGCACTATCCCCCTCACATCAAAAACAAAACAAAACAAAACAAAAAACCACAACAAATGAGGATCAGGTTTTTGAGGGGTACTCCTTCGTATTTGAATTACAGTGCCGGTGAAAGCTAATGAAAGTATTACGGGCTGCCAAAAGAACAAACAAATCTGCCACAGGGGCAATATGGCCAGAATGTTCCTTAAAAGCAAGGAGGGTGAGACTTCATCTCATGTACTTGGACACGTTATGAGGTGAGCCCACACCCTGGAAAAGGACATCAAGCTTGGGAACGTTGAAGGGCAATGAAAAAAGAGAAGATGCTTGATGAGACTGATTGACACGTGGCAGCAACAAGGAGCTGACAGAGAATTGTGAGGGTGGTTCAGGAGCAGGCAGTTTGGTGGCTGTATGGAGGCCAACTGTACGTTGGAACTGCTAGGTTAAGCACGCTGAATCACCACAGTACAAGTGTCCTGGGAGGGTAAGAAAGCACACATGCTTACTCTTCAGTTATAGGCTTTCTGATTGTCCAACACGTCACCTTGATGACCAAAGCACAAAGCGTATTTTGTACATTGTTGATGTATGTATACCAGGAATGAATGCAAGATGTAAAGCAAGGGTAAAATCGGCTGCAATGGTTAAGATTATGTGTCATTTGCCTGAGTCATGATTCTCAGTGGTTTGGTAGTAATGGTATGTGAAAACGTGTTAGTTATTTAATGCCGCGGTCATCTTTCACTTTATGATCTGATGTGGTTATCCTCCATTTTTGCATAACACTAATTTTTGTTAATATCTTGGTCTTTGGAGCTTAACCATGTTGGTAAGTGAGGTTACGACTAGATTCTGATATGAGAAAATGAACATTCTGCAAAAATGCAGGGTACTATTTCATGAAATGGATGACAATTATATCATTACATAACTGCCAGATCACATTACTATAAAACTTCCAAAAGTTCCATTAAATAATTGCCACATTACATGAATTCATAACTGCCAAATCATCAAGAATCATGGTCCAGCCAAGTGGACCCACAGGTGTAGCCCCACAGCAAGTATTACTCTTGCCTTGCACCTGTGCATTCATTGATGCCAGGAGTGTTGTTAATGCGCAAAACAGTCAGATTTTAAAAGAGGAGCTGACCCCAGGGGCTCAAATAGAAAGTAAATGTTTAGAAAATGATGATGGCAACTTATGCACAAATATGTTTGATACAATTAATATATGGAATGTCATAGAGCCATGAGAGCTCCCCAATAAAATGATTTTTTTAAGTTCAATATTTTTTTATTGTTGGAAATGTAAACTGATGGTGAATGAACTAGCCAATAAGCGAGGAGTGGCAGTGGGGCTAGGCAATGGGTTGTTGTTACTGGCAAGATTTGTGGTTCAAACCCATCAGCCATTCTAAGGTACACAGATTAGGAACACACACACACACACACACACACACACACACACACAGAGCCTAAAAAGTTTATGGAAAAATAGACCTGAAAGATAACGTTTTTTTCCTCACAGACATTTTAAATCCCCCTCATGTAAGAAAATACATGTATATACAAGTATATATATATACGTATTCTCTCTCTCTCTCTCTCTCTCACACACACACACACACACACACACACACACACACGAAACACAGAGTCCTAGGAGGAGGTGCACAGTTAACTCATTAACTGGAGGGCACACGTCTACTTGAAAGTAATACCCGGTGCTCTCAGATGCATTTCCAGAAAGGCAACTACTGAGAGAACTCCATGGAAAACAGTTCTATGCTGACACCGAGGTGGCTGTGAGTCAGAGGGGACTTCAGAGCAAACGATTTGACAGGTACTTATTACTTCTTAGGCCCCAAATTAATCTAATTTGCTGGGAGGTAAAGACAGCCTGTTTGTACTGTTGGCGGTGCAGCAGCAACAGAAAGGGCAGGTGCGGCACACAGGTCAAGTGCCAGGCTTGAGGTCACACAGTTCAGAGGGCTTAGGACAGCTTCCCTTCAAGGAGAGAGATATGCAGAAGTGCATCATAGGCACGAGCCAAGGCTGAGGATCCATCCAGGGAACAAAGATGGACCAGAAGGTAAAAACACACAAGTGAAGGTAGCGGGGGCTGGTTTGGGGTGAAGCGCTCTAGAAAAGACCCTAACAAGAAACGGCCATAGGAATTTTTGGATAAGAAGCTATTGATTTCCATAAGAAAAATTTTGGCAAACTAATCAGGGTCAGAAACTTGGCGACAAGGGGCTTAATGGGAAATGAACCAGGAAACATGGGCTCCTGGGGAGAGTTGGCGTGAAAGGTTGATGTTGGCAGTGTCATTTATGAGAAAGGAAAATCATTTCTTTGGGAAAATGAGATCTTATCGTAAATTGGCTTCGACACCTTCCTTCCAGATCTCCAGGGAGTTTATGCCATACCTTCCTTTCCCCCCAGCCCACGATATAATCCCCCAAATCAGATGAGGGGTAAAACCATGAAGAGGGGGGTAAAACCCAACAAAGCTACTCATTTACCTACAGTTAAGCGAAAAAGCACAGATTAGAACACAAAGGTGTGCTATGTGACTCAATTGGTTTAAAATATTCATGAATAAAATTTTTAGAAGGCCTTGGCAAACAATGCTCATGGTTTACTTCCAGAAGATGGGGCATGGGAGGCTTGAGGGAGAGAACACTCACTGGGTACTTCCAAGTGGGGAGGATTTGATTTAGGCCATTTCACATTTGCAACTGTGGGGAGGGCAGGAGAAGCACAGGGCCGGAGGAGGGCGCCCCACCCGTCAGGTTCGCAGTCACAGCTGTGGTTCCCTCCAAAATCAAAAAATTGCTGCTGCCATCACACCTGGCCACAGCTCCAGGGCTGCACCTGGCAGGATAATGAATAGTCTAGCCAGTCCACACAGGGCCCTATGTCCACCAAAGTCTGTCCTCACCTGTCACTTCATGACCTATAGGAGAATGCATCTTACCGCTCTCTGCCTTTCAAACCCATGCAAGTGTCTCTCCCAAGTGGAGCCTGACTGTATTCAGAACCCAGTTGCAAGCAGGGTCTGGAAAGGACCTGGCTCCTTTATTTGTGGGAAGATTAGATCGAGGAGTAGGAACAGACCAAGTGCCAGATAAAGTGCGTCACAATCTACGGCCCTTGGCTACTGGACCCCAGAAGCACCCTCTACGCTCATGAAAATGTCTAAACGGCAATAGCAATGGGCCAGGCTTCTGTCTCTCGGGCTCAAAAATCATCTTTTCCCCAGGTGGGAGACTCAGAATATCATTAGTCTTTGTATCCACTGAGAGGTGATCTCGACACTTCTGCTATGTCCATGACAAACCCACTTATATAGCTTATAACCTTACTAGTAAATGATTACTTCCTAATTCGTAAGCCAACAAAGGAACCCTGGGGGCGTGGTGGCTGTATGTTGGTCTGTGATTCACAAGGTCAGCAGTTTGAAAGCACCAGCCACTCCAAGAGAGAAAGATGAGCTATTTACTTCCCTTATGGTTTTGGAAAAATCACAGACGAATAAGTCCTACTCTGTCCTATAGGGTCCCTCTCGGCATAGACTCCATAGCAGTGGGGCTGGTTTAACCTCATATAAAGCCATAGGGAAAAATGAGGATAAAAAAAGAAAATAATACACATATATAGTAATAAGCCAGGAGTCCTGGTGGCATAATGGCTAAGCCCTTGGCTGTACACTGAAAGGCTGGTGGTTTGAAGCTGCCAGCTGCTCCGCAGAAAAATGTCTGGTAATTTGTTCTTGTAAAGATTCCTGTTGATTCTGTTCTAAAGGTTTCATAGGGTGATTTTTGTTGTTTCAAAAGCAATATAAGTAAGCAAAAAAACATGCAGACGATAGTCATTACTCCTGTGAATTCATATATTCTACTTATAAGAAAAGCAGCACCAGATGCTGGTTGGAAATAGCTATCAGATCCCCAGGGTAGAAAAATGTCACCCCCAGATAGTGTTATAATTAGGCCCACTGGGATGGACCCAGGCCAAAGTGTCACTTTGTCACCTGCCCTTCCTAGGCTCTCCATTTTGCTTGGTAGACATCAGTGGCATTTGGGGTCTCTGGGGACTGATTAAACTCAGAGTGAGTGTCCAAAAGTGACCCTAGAACATGGCTATCTCTTCCCCATAGACAGTCACCCTGAAAAGTGGTTGTATTCTTTTAGGGTGGCTAGAGGTTTACTCTACCCATTTGTGGCAGGGTTGTATGCATCTTCCCCTCATTCGAAAGGATCTGGATCTGTGAACTCGGTCAGGTAGGGGAACTGGATGAGAGACCATGATTCTCAATGATGGTTGCAAGTCAAGTTCACCAAGCAGGTTGTTGGTTTGTTTATTATTAACTGTAAACATCAAGTAGGATTTTAGTAGATTGCCTGTTTATAACAGAAACTCATAGCCAGTTACTCAAGTACCTTCTAAAGCCAAACCATTTTCATCACTACTCAGCTATTTTATCCAATTCAATAACCAAGTCTAAGTTGATTTCAACAGTGGTATAAAAAAACTACATTTTCTTTTATTTTTCTCAGCAGCATTTTTTATTAAGGGAAAAAGCACAAATAATTCAAATATTCATCAATAAGAACATGAATTAAAAAATTCCAGTACATTGGAATACTATTTAGCAACTAAAATGAACGAACGTGACATGGGAGTGAGGGAAGCTTTTAAGTGCTGGTTTTAAAAAATATATAGTAAAAAATATACATATATATAATAGCATATGCATTTATTCCACATGTGTGTGTCAACCTAAGTGACAGTTACACAGGTATAGAACTGTCCCTGAGGATTTCTGAGACTATAACTCTTTAACTGGAAAAGAGAGCCTCATCTTTTCCCCTCAGAATTGCTAGTGGTTTTGCTGACCTTGTGGTTGGTTGGCAAACTCTAACAACTATGGCACTTTGAAAGAGACCTAAGGTGGCTGTGAATTCAGGTGACACTGGAATTCAGCAACCTGTGGTATTTGATTCTTGGCATTAGTCATGTGGCTAAGAAAGTGAAGCAGAAAGCACAGATCGCTCAGGGTTATAACCTGAGACTAAAAATTCTAAACTATGAGGGCTGAGCCCCGGTGGCTTAAGTGGTTGGGTGAGGAACTGCAGCCTGCGAGCTTGACGGTTCAAATCCAGCGGCGGCACTGGGGAGCGCCCATGACCACCAGAGGCAGTGATGCCCAAACACAAAAAAAATTCCAAACTATATGCTTGTCATTTGTAAATAATTCATTATTGCTTGGGTATGCCTGTGTCACAGCTAGGTATAGGATTCCCTTATTAATGATTTTTCCACCTTCTATAATAAATGACTAGTTCAGCCCCAGATTTAACATAGAGAGATTCTGTAAAATAACAGTAGTGCACTTGATAGAGTGATAATTAATTCTCTACACCCTGGACCCGAGGGCATTTTAATTCCATCCAAAGCTGGCTGGTGCCTATTGTATTGGGCCTACCCAGTCTCACAGGACCTGAGGCCAGACTAATTTCCTGGAATTCTGGTGGCTAGTGAGATGCCTTAGCTACTGTAGCTCAAATGACAAAGGTCAAGAAGACCCTTGTCTCGCTGGCCCACACATCTGAATACCTTCCAGCCTTTCAGAGTCCCCCAGAGGAGGGGTTAGCTCATTGACATAATGAAAGATGGCAGATGAAATCTGCACAGATGCAATCTTCTCTAAATAAAAAACACCAATAAATGCTTATAGTTAAGGTGCTCACTGTATTTTAACACGGAGCTTAGTCATTACATTCAATTTAAACATCCTGAAATTGAGTTTTCCAGGTGAGGTGTGATGCTTTTTGTTCTTTTCACAATTCACTGCAACAATTTGCCTTTACCTTTTCAAGTGTTTAAAAGAGCAAAATGTTTTCATAGAAAAGACAACTTTGCCTACTATATATACTTGTGTATAAGCAGAGTTTTCCAGCACATTTTTAATGCAGTTTTTGTGGTAAAATTACGTGCCTCGGTGGATGTTCAGGGCAGCTTATACTTGAGGCTATACTGTGTGTCCCAAGTCAAGGTCCTTCAGGTCTGCAAGAATGATGTCTTTAGGCTATAATTTCTGTACCACGCATGTACCTTTATCCTACAGTCACTCTGAAGGCCAGGTAACAATTTTAAAGCCTTGAAGTTTCAAATTAGAACATGAAAACTCAGTGCAAAATTTTCCACAGTGCTGCTCCCTCTTCTCTCTCATACACAGCAACCAATACACAGAGGCCAAGCAGCAACCTCCCTCATCAGACGGCTACTCTCAGAGCTGGAACAAAATGCACCCAAAGTTTCCTCTGACCCAGGACCTATTAAGGATGAACTTACAATTGCTGCCTCTGAAGAGGTTTTCATTGTGGCTGGTGTAAACATAGTCTGCACATAACACTCCTTCTCTAGAACGCTGGAGGCCACCAAATACTTTCCCTGATCTCTGCCAGGGAGATCCACGTTTTCATCCGTGTTCAGTCTGTCAGTTCCAGCATGGGTCCCTCCTCTCTGCACTGTCAAACCCGCCAACCAAGCCCTGTGCCCAGGACATTTAGCGACGGGTAAACAAGCCGGGCAGGAACCTTGCCACTCACAGCCCCTCCTCATAATGTAAATGTCATGGGTAAATTGAAGGTAAGGAAACAGAAATCACCACGTCAGTGATTATTAGTAATATTTTGGTTTCTAACATTTCTCTCTTCTTAAATGAAAGCATGAGGTAGTCAGGTAGAGTGGAGGCTAAATGCTCAGCTGCTAACTGAAAGGCCAATGGTTTGAACCCACCAGGTGCCCCACAAGAGGTGCAGTCTCCCCTTCCATAAAGAGAGGTCAAGGGAGAAGTTCTAGCTTCCTCTGTATAAGAGAGTCTCTATGAGTCAGAATTGACTTGGGTTAAAATATGAATATTTGTGTACCAAATTGGAATTGTATGGCACCTATTTTTATCCCGCCCCTTTTTTTTTTTTTGCTATTGTGGTAATATATATATAATAGATATGATGTGCCATGTCAACAGGTTTTACATAAACAATTCAGTGACATTAAAAACATTCATCAGGACTGAGCCCCAGTGGTGTAAGTGGCTGAGTGTGGGACTGCGGCCCGCGGGCTTGGCGGTTCAAATCCAGCGGCCACTCTCAGGAGCAGACACCCACAACCACCAGGGGCAGTGATGCACCCCCCTCCCCACCAAAAACAAAACAAAAAACAAAAACATTCATCATGTTGTATAACCATCACCTTATCCACTTTCAAAATTCCCATCCCCTAGCAGCAGCTGGGTGTACCCTATAGCAACGGCTCTCTTTGCCCCTCTCCCATCCACTCCAGGTCATCATGAATGATCTCTGGTCTCTGTTCTACACAGTTTATATTAGTGGAGTCATACTACATATGTCCTTTCATAACCGACTTATTTCACACATAGTAATGTGTGTATGTCTTATTTTCCCCACAAATTGCGATTGCTTTTTTTTTTTTTGCTATTTTTTTTACTTTATAAACAAGGTTTAAATCAATTAATTGGACAATACACTCTAACTCTTAGGAAGCACGACAATCTAGTCTCTACTGTAGTGTCCTTTTTACTGCCCCAATTTCTTTGCATGGGAAATAACATTTTAAACAGGATTTATACTTTTTAAAAAATTTTGTTAATGAAGATATAAGAACAAAACATACACAATTGTTCCCACTCACACAATTCAGTGACACTAATGAATGACATTTTTCAATTTCCACACTCATTCTCGGATCCCGTTTTCTGAGGGGGTCAACTAGTATCAATTCACAGCCCTTCAACTTCCCATCTAATCTTCGGAGTTGCTACTGTCAAGCTGATGCCACGCAGACTTACCGAAAAGAACCTCATGCCAAAGAGAAGGCACTTTTTACTAGTAAGCTGAACTGCAATTTAAGAAGACTTCAGGGCTACTTGGTTTGAATGTAAAGACTATCTCAGGGCAATCATTTCAGGGGTTTACACCCAATGTGGCAGTCACTCAATCTGGTGTCAATTTGAGGATTAAGAGTATAGGGGTGGAGACTAGCCTGTCAATCTGGAGACAGCCAATGAAATGTTTGTGTGGGCATGTCTTCTCCTGAAAATCCTGGGAAATATGGTAATTCCTTCTTGGAGGCAGAGGCTCTCTCTCTCTCTCTCTCTCTCTCTCTCTCAGTTCACTTCCTTGAAGTCTTTCTACTGACAATACTTGCTTGGAGACCCTCTTCTAACAAAAATTATTCCCTATGAGACATCCCTGAGGAGAAGCCACATAGAGTTATCCTAGTGCCCTGAGCTGGACAAGTCATACTGATGCAACCAGACCTCTGAAGCTGGAGAAGCCGCAGAGAGATCCCTGCAAGACTGAGATGTTTCTACCTTCACAGACTTTGCACCCACTGCCCTGTGGTCTTCCTGCATTCAGCATCATTGCATATGCTTTGTGAGTCCTGAGAGGACTCTTGCTGGTGGACATATGGACTAATAAAGGACTCATGACCTTGGACTGAACTGGGTTGAGATGTTTTCTTAATGAACAGTTGCTCTTATATATAAACCTCTTTCTTATATACATGAGTGTTTATGAATTTGTTTCTCTAGCCTACCCAGACTAACACACCCAAGCTTTGTGGCTCCAGGATGCCTGCAGTATTAGTTTCTGTTCTGCATGTTCTCTCATTTGATCAGGATTCTCCTAGGAAATCTTTGATCCAAATGTTCAATAGTAATAGCTGGGTATCATAATGGTTTCAAGGTTGATTCATGCTGGAGTATGAATCAGGATGTCATTTCTCTTTATAACCTAGTAGCATTCCATGTGTGCATGTGCCATGTTTTGCTTAACAGTTCATCCGTTGATGGGACAGTGAGACTCCTCCCCCCTTTTGGTTCCTATGAATCATGCTGCAAAGAATGGGGTGGACAAGTATCTGTTTGTGCTCCTGCTTTCAATTCTTTGAGGACTATAACTAGCAGTGGCACTGCTGGGCCATAGGGTACAATTCCATGTTTCACATTTTGATGAAAGATCAAATTATTTTCTCAGAGCCTGCCACTCACTTTTGTACATGGAAAATTAAGTAAAGGCAGAGATTTTTGGAACTCTTACCTTTGCTAAGTGTAGTATCAAAGCCTCCTTTTAATACTCAGTTTTTTCATTAGTAAAATGATGAATGACACACTTTGTGTCCTATCTTAGGAGTCAAGTAAGAGGATAAACCGATGTTGGTAAAGCAACTTGAGAAAAGCTCAAAATACAATTAGATTATCAGCCTACATAATACTTAGCTATTAGCTGCCTCCACAAATCTCTCAAACTCATTAGAGAAGGCACATAGCAGCCCACACATCCAGAATAGACCTACTGGGGAAAAGGGAGGGGGTAGGAGGTGTGCTGGTCTCCAAGACAGAGGGGCCTTCCATTTAGAACTGGCTAAGAAAGGACTTTACTCAACTCCACAGGTCTACAGCCAGCAGTCAAGTGGTCTATTTCCACGCTATCTACTCCCTAGGGTTTTTGTACAGACCAACGTCAGAGCAGGATATCGAAGGTGAAATCTCACAATTAATGAAACAGAGAAAATACTTTTTAAACTTTTAAAAGTGTCCAATACAAATAGTAGGGCATCCTTATAATCTCAGAAGGGCCACTTGAACTCTCAGACCCAGGTGGTATCACAGAGGGGTCAGGGAAATTCAGACCCTCCAGCCCTTTTACCTGATGGTGGCGCCTTGCAAGCGGTCTATCTTCTTATTGAGCTCTGCAATGATACTGTGGAGCTCTGTGATGCGCTCCTCATACCGAAGGGTCGTCCGCTCCTGCACGTCTTCATGTTCTCTCATGAGGTGGGACTGCTCACACTGGAAAACATCGAGAAAACAGACGTACCCATTAGTGGATGTCTCCAGGGGGGAAGGATTCTAACGGTGATGTCCTCAAGTCATCACAGCTCAGAACACAAAGGACAGAAAACAAACCAAACTCACTGCCATGGAGTTGACAGAGCAGAAAAACCTCATCTTTCTTACAAGGGGTGGCCAGAGGATTCAAACAGCTGACCGTGTGGCTAGCTGCTCAACATGTAACGCACTATACCCAGGGCTCCTTCACAACACAGAGCGTGCCCAGAAAAAGACACCAGGTTGTGCAGCAATCCTAGGACTGACGCCAACTGTTAATTTTTACCCTATCCGAGGTAGAGACCCAAGATTTTGCCATTTTTAACACTTGTTCTCTCTCTTTGGGGAAATACTACGTTTCTTTTTTTGGGGGCATCACTGCCTCTGGTGGCCATGGGCGCTACCCAGTGCTGCTCCTGAGAGCTGCTGCTGGATTTGAACCGCCAAGCCTGCAGGTTGCAGTCCCACACTCAACCACTTACGCCACTGGGACTCAGTCAATACTAGATATTTTTGATGGGATAATCCAAGTACCCTACTTGTCCCTGAGTCAAGAAGTGACCCAAACTGGACTGACAATTTCTTTAGAGAACCCAGTCTTGGGTTGATGGACTATGGCTGCTGAGAGCCAATTCTCTTAACTGAGTGTCCTAAAGAAATTGCCCCTTAGTTTGGCTTCTAGGATTTCCTTTCAGCGTCCTTGTGGTTATTCTGTATTCCTTCTTACCAATTCATTCCGCTGTTGGTTTTTTCCTATGAGAATCGGTTGTGTTTTTACTAAGCTATCTTGAATACATATGTATTTAAATTTTACACACTTTAACGCCTCCATCTCAGTCCTTTCATTGTAGCATTGCTTACTACACTTCCCTTGTTTACTGTTTCCATTCCTCCTCCTCTCCTAACCCTCTGAATTTTGTCCTTGGGTTAAGGTTGCCCTTTCGATCTTCCATGGCTGATTATTCTGACACAAGGGTGAATTCAGTTCTAGACGCGAAGAGTGACTCACGACCACAGCCTTAGGGGTAACCACCACTGGTCTCTTTCTAACAGTAACAGTAAGTCTGGTTTCTTTAAAAAAAAAAAAAATCATTTTCTTGGGGGCTCAGACAACTCTTACCACAATCCATACTTATATCTATTGTGTCAAGTACATTTGTACAACTGTTGCCATTATCATTTTCAAAACATTTCCTTTCTACTTGAGCTCCTGGTATCTCACTTTTTTGCCCTCCCTTATGAACCCTTTGTAATTGATAAATTATGATTATTTCATGTCACCCTAACCAATGCTCCCCTTCACCTGCTCTTCCCCCCACTGGGAAGGAATTATATGTAGATTATTGTGATCTGTTCCCCCTTTCTCTCCCCACCTTCCTTTTACCCTCTGTTATAGGTAGGTCTATTGAGCCAACACAGCCCATGAACTCATGTGGGATTAATTGAAGGGTAGAGCGAGAAACAGCTCAGCAAGCCTGGCCTTTCTTCTCTCTTGCTCTTTGATTTGATGATACGGCTACCTTAGCTGATTCTCTACCTCAATTTGCAAACTACACTACCTGTGGGACTCCTCCCCTGTGGACTGTGTCGCTTTAGTTTGAGCTTCTTCAAGACCTGCTTCACCATGCTACTGGAAAATACATCGCTGGAGCTGGGGACTGTCAGACCCTGTCATCTGACTGACTGTTGGTGACCTGCCTTGCTGTTTGCTGCCTGTGGTTGACTGGCCTGGATTGCTCTACAGAGGACTACCCGGTGGCCCTCAAGACTTGAAGGACTGCCAATGTATTAGCTGTCTCACAGAAGTGAGTTTCACTGAGCCATTTGTACTACTCTATAGATTATTTATTTCTTACATCTATCTATATAAATATAAAATTATTAGTGCCCTGGGTTTGTTCTCTAGAGAACCCTAACATACCCTCCTGCTTATGCTACTCTCAATATGGATCCCGAGGAGTTTATAGGTACTGGATTGCCTAGGTTTCCAGTTCTTATCTGTATCCATGTACATCCTCTGGTCTAGTTGGATTTGTAAGGTAGAATTTGGGTCATGATAGTAGGGCAGAAGAAAGCATTAAAGAATGTGATATGGGCTGAGCCCCGGTGGCGTAGTGGTGGTGCGCGAGACTGCGGCCCACTGGGACAGAGGTTTAATTCCAGCAGTGGGGCTGGGCCTCCTACTCCCACCGCCGGAGAGCAGTGATGCCCCCCCCCCCCAAAACAAAAACAAACAAACAAAAGAATGTGATATAACCATATTTTTAATCCAGCTTCTTATCAATCACATCTTTCATCTGTGCGATGGCTGGTGGGGTCAAACTCCTGGCCTGTGGTTAGCAGCTGGGTGCTTAATGTCTGTGCCACCAGTGCTTCTAAAGGGCCTCCAGATGGACTCCAACCTCCAACCTTTCAGCGGAGAGGGTAAATGTTGGCCCTAAGCACTGGCATGGTTACTGAGGGTGACTCCTAAGTGCGGGGATGGACACAGCACAATGCCATCACTGTTGTGGTGGCTGCATGGCAGAACAACAACAGAGGCTGGGGAGCTTTCCTCACTCAGTGTTTGATGGACTGGGAGGCAACAGATGTTGTAAAAACATCTTTGTAACCAGAGTTTAAACTTGGAAGGAACCCCTTTCACTGCTTCCTGTTCTCCACCCTCCAGAGCTCCTAAAACCCTGCCACACTCATTGTGTAGCTGATCGCATTTACATAATAATGGAACGCTCCTCTGCAGTCCAGCTTATGTCTCTGTCTCCTCCATTCCATTCAGCCCTGATTAATTTCCTGTCTAGCAAAGGAATGTTAATTTTGTTTTCAATAAGATTTTCCTACCACCACCAAGAACCGTATGGATTTGGCTATTGTGCACGCTTGCAGTTTCAGCTGGTAGCAGGCAGGTGGGAAACGATAAGACTTTTCACCTACCACTTCTAATGCCCTCCCCCAACTACTGATGGTGTAGCACGGAGGCTCCTGGGCAGGATTCAAAGATAAGCAAAACAGTACACTAAGAGAAGCACTCAGCAAAGAAGTCCGGATAGCTCCTTTCTGTGTATCTCCTGGCAAAGACACACCTCGGAACATGACCCTCCACAATAACTTAATAATATTGTTAACAATTTTGGGGGTGATGCAAACTAGGTGGATGGGGTGGATGGGGTCAGATCAACTTTGTATTCAATAGTCCAAACCACTAATCAAACCCTCCAGAGGTTCCCCCCCCACCCCAATGCCCCCAACTGTTAAGCTTGATAAGCATTATAGTTATGACAGGCTGGGGATTCCTTCAAGATCCAAAAGCAAGTGGGGGGGTGTGGATGCAGTTACTCTCCGACATGAAGGACTGCCAAGTCGAGACTCGTGCAGCTTCTAGTCACAGTCAAGAGCTTGGCTGCTAAACAGAGTTTGTGGTGAGAATCCACCCAGGAAGCCCCATGGGAGAAAAAACTGGGCATCAGCTCTGTGCAAAAGGTGAGCCTAAAAACCTTAGGGAGCAGTTCTGCTCTGTCTTATGGTGTAGCTAGGCGTCAACAGTCAATCTGATGGCAGGGAAGGAGCTGGGGGCTGCTACCTGTAGTTCAAAACCACCAGCCAATCTGTGGGACAAAGACGAGACACTCTGCTCTCATAGAAGAGCTACAATTTTGGAAATGGGCAGGGACAAGTCTACCCTGCGCTATGGAGTTCCTGTGCGTCAGCATGAACTTGCTGGCAGTGAGTTCAAGAGTGAGGGCACTAACTGAAGAGGTGGTGGTTTGCATCCCAGTGCTGCTGAGAGGAGCTCTGGTGGCAGTGCAGTTACATGTTGGGCTGCTAAGCTCAAGGTCAGCAGTTCAAATTCACCAGTCCTGCTGCAGGAGAGAGATGAGGCTTTCTGCTCCACTAAACAGTCCCACAAACTCACAGAGGCAGTATGACCCTGCTTTCCAGGGTCCCTAGAAATTGGAATTGACTTGTGTGTTTGAGTGTGGTGTAGAGAGAGTTCAGGCAACCTATTAGAGAAGGATTAACAATTTCTGGAAACCCTTTGGAGTAAAGTTCTACTCTGACATGCGTGAGTCACTATGAATCAGAAACGACTCAACAGCAACTACGATCTGGGTGAAGAACACAGAATACAAGTTTTGGGGTGAGTGGGCAAGAAGTAAGGACAGGGAAAAGCCAATTTATGACAACCCTGTGTACAGTGGGCTGAGCTCTGGTTCTGCGATTGGCTACAGATGGGACTGCTGTATTCCAGAGAGTTTAGAAGTAGACTGGCAGGCTTTTGTCCCCGATCTGTCTCAGTCTGGAAGCTCCAGCTTCATAGAAATAATCCTCCACAGACAAATGTATGGGGGCTACAGGTGAGATAGCCACACCTTGGACAGGTATATGTAGGGAGTCTCCCTCATGGAAGCAAGGGATTCTATCCACTCCAGAGGCATCAGCACCTCTAAATGACATTGTTCTTGGTAGGTGCTGTCCAGCCGGTTCTGATCAGAAAGAACAACCAGACTACAAATAATATTTTTTGCCAATTTAATCTACTACTAAGCATTAAAAGGAACAATGAAAGTCCACAAATATCAGTGTCTCAAGGATCCTTTCTGCCAATAAGTGAAAATATTTCTTGGGAAAATATGAAGAATAGAATATTGTTCCTTTTAGGCCCCACAAAATAGCTATAAGCTTGTGATTGGTTTTTACTTTCACTTTAAATTGTATGTGAATATATATGAAAGTGGAAAAGCAACAACTGTCACTGGAGTCTCAGTTCAATAGGTTTACTGTAAATGTTTAAAAATCTCTGGTATTGATGGGTCAATGGAGGCAGGTTCTATCAGTAATGCATTTGTGTTAGCCTTGCTTGCATGTTTTAAAAGCAAACCAACCTGTGAGATCACAAGGTATCAATAGGATCAGGTATCAGGCATCAAAGAAAAATCATATCATTGTCAATGAGGGGAGTGGGGTGTGGAGACCCAAAATGCATCTGTAGGCAACTAGACATACCTGACAGAAGGGTCACAGGGAGGAAATCAGTCAGTCTGGGTATAGTATAGCAACAATGAAACATATAACTTTTCTCTAGTTCTTTAATGCTCTCTCCCCACTATCATGATTCTTATTCTACCTTACAAATCTAACTAGACCAGAGGATGTACACTGGTACAGATAAGAGCTGGAAACACATGGAGTCCAGGACAGATGAACCCCTCAGGACCAATGATGAGAGGACCAGGAGGGTAAGGGAAAGGTGGGGGGAGAAAGAGGAAACTGATCACAAAGCTACATATAACCCCCTCCCTGGAGCACAAACAAAAAAGTGAGTAAAGGGAGATATCGGTCAGTGTAAGACAAGAAAAAATAGTAATAATTTATAAATTATCAAGGGTTCATGAGGGAAGAAAGATGGGAGAGGGAGGGGGAAAATAAGCTGATACCAAGGGCTCAAGTAGAAAGAAAATGTTTTGAGAATTCTGGTGGCAACAAATGTACAAATGTGCTTGACACATGGATGTATATGGACTGTGATGAGAGTTATATGAGCCCCCCAAAAAGTGATTTAAAAAAAACAAAAAAGAAAAGAAAATTGTGTCTTCTAAGGGAATCTGCTAGACTAGTTTAATTTCTAGGCAGAGAGGTCAGCTTGGAAGGCAACAGCAGCTGGTTGGGGGACTCCAAGAGGGTGATCTTGGTAGGTTTTCTGGAAGTACATAGGACAATGAAAAAGGCTTTATTCTGAAGAAGTTTTGGAAAATTGAAATGACATTGCTGAGCAAAAGGGCAGGAAAGTGGGGTCAAAGCATTCCCCAAGCCCCAATGTTCTTCGAGGGTAGCAAGGGCTATACTATGAGCATTTTATTGGAAAACCTTATCCCATGCAACTCACAGTGTCATTCTTGCCTCTTCTGACTTTTTTTGTTGTCCAAACTCAAAGAACATTTCAAAGGAACCCAGTTTAAGTCTCCTGTGTGCTGAAACTGCAGTGTGTGTGTGTGTGTGTGTGTGTGTGTGTGTGTGTGTGTGTGTAAATAGGAACAGAGCGTAGAATTCTTCCGGGAAGAGTTAGAGAGATGGAAGCACTGTCTCCAGAGGAGTACAGACCTAGATGGAGGATGCTTTGAGAAACAATAGCTTCACATTTTGATATTCATGTTTAATAAAGGTTGCTCTGATTTTGCAAGTGAAGCATTCTGACTTCACTTCAGGTCTGTGAGTAGAGAGAGGGGCCATGCTCACAAACCGTGACTGGCCTCTGGCCTATCTCCTCCTACACGATTGCTATCTCATCCTCTCACATCTTCCATGTGTGGTTATCTCTAGCAAACTACTGGGAATTGTGTGTCTTCCCAACCCCCTGAAGGTTCTCATCCTCTTTTGCAGTCATTACACGCCTATAGACCACCACTACCTCTCCACGTAGGCTGACAAGACACTGCCAAATCCACTCACCAATAAAAATGGACAGCTGTGTTTTGTTTTTAAAAATAAGGAACAGGCACACAATTAATTGATAGCCACAAAAACAACTCTAAGCATTACTGCTGACTGTTTTCTGCGGCCTCGAGGGTAGGTTCCTGTGGGGCTATGCAGGATGCCAATCTATCAGAGGGTCTGTCTGTGCCTGGTTCAGCATGCTTGCTGGTAGGGTACCATCTTTGTCCCGGCCTCTAACTGGAGGGAGTGTGGATAAGCAAGAGACAACAGGAAGCCTGATGATTCAGTCGGATGGAACAGCGCTTACAGCTAAAAGGAGGGGGGAAGGAAGGGGAGACTTATGTGCATTCGGGACTCAGGGGCTCCCATTTGGAAGTAGCAACAAGAATTTATTGAAGAAAAATATTCTCTTGGCTGAAGGCAAAGACACCTGGTTTAAATTCCTATGGTCTCCAAAGGCAGCGATCTACTTGTATTTACTGAGCAGCGTCTACATATTTTTAAATAGGCATAAAGTCTCTGTAACACTTTCTCTATAAATAACAGATACTGGTCTCCCAGGGAGATGAGAAAGCTATATGCCATTGAGCTGAGTGCCTTCGTTGATTCCCCACTGCACTACAGAAGAGAGGCTTTTCTAGGCTGTCCGTCCTCACGTATATGGGCTGTGATAAGAGTTGTATGAGCCTCCAATAAAGTGATTTAAAACAAAAAGAAAACTTTCTTCTGAGGGGATCTGCTAGACCAGTTTCATTTCTAGGCAGAGAGGTCAGTTTGGAAGGCAACAGCAGCTGGTTGGGGGACTCCAAGAGGGTGATCTTGGTAGGCTTTTGTGATCTTGGTAGGTTTTCTGGAAGCACACAGGACAGTGAAAAAGGCTTTATTCTGAAGAAGTTTTGGAAAATTGAAATGACATTGCTGAGTAAAAGGGTCAAAGCATTCCCTAACTCCCAACATTGGAGGGTAGCAGCCGCTGGGTTCGAACCAGCAGTCTAGAGATTAGCAAAACAAATCCACAGCCCCGAGATGTAGGAATGGCTTCCGAGACAGTGCCCATGCTTCCCCCGTATCCATCAACAACCCCGTGAGGAATTACACGAAGCCCAGTTCACGAGCACTACGCGAGCACTCTCTGGCCTCTGTCGAAGGGAGGTGGCCGCAGTGATCTCCAAGTGGAGTGAAAAGTCCTGAGCTTTCCCAAGCGGTGGGGCAAGGACTACTGAGCCACTCGCACTGGGGGCAACCGCAGAGGAGGGAACAAGCCTTCACTTGCAGGAGACAACAGAACCTCCCACACCACACACGCCCCACTCACCAGCTCCCATGAAGCTCCCAGGAGTCCGCCCTCCTGTGACTGTGGCACTTCAGTTTGGGAAAAGTCCAAGACAAGTGGGTGGCACTGGGACAAAGTCATTTTGTACACGTAGTCACTCTCCTGCCCTGGCCTCTGCCCACTCGGGCAGGAATGGCCCCCTCTGTCATTAATGACCTGGTGCCTCTCACCCCCCTGAATTCCCACCAGCTGGGAGTGTGCGTGATTTTGGATGCTCCCATTTGTTTCCCAACATTAGAGGCTGGGCCTAGCTTTCGGTCTCATCTCTATTCAAGAATCACCTGTGGACTAGTCCATTCACGTCTCACGGAGGAAGACACCAGGAGGACAAGGAAAGATGGAAAAAGATGGAAAAAGTGGGTATTACTTTTTTGATAAGGAGCCCTGGTGACACAACGGTGCAGCCCTCCTTGGCTGTTGAGCAAAATTTCCAATGTTGGCACGGGATAAGAGACACACCAGTCGGCTTGGCTTCTGTAAAGACACTAAGACCTTGAGGGGCAGGTGTACTCTGTCATGTGGGGTCGCTATGAATAGGGATCATCTCATTGACACCGCATTACGATGTCTATAAATGATGGGGGGCTCGTCCATTTCTTGTAACCTGTTATTATCAATCCTTTCTCAAATTGTGCCTATTCCTTAACAATTTTGTTCTTTAATATACCCCAGGCTCCACTAGAACTAGCAGGAGGGGCCCACCCCCCCTGAAACAGCAGTACCCTGTGGGACCTACGAGAGTGCTCACAAACATGCAAACACACAGGGAGTTCATGCTTCCACATTCTCTCAAATCGACCAGCTCTGACTAGGGCCTTCGCTCTGGCTAACGAGGTACCTGTGACAGTAGATGGGTGCCCTTTTGGGTTAGAAGCTGGACAACGTATCACACTTCTCACCCTCCTCGCCTCAGGCCAGGGCTGCTGGCAGCATTCCAGATGGTAGAGGATCGTTAGCTTGGACGCCTGGGTGAGAGGTCAATGTTACACAAAATCCCTGGCAGCCTCCGTGATCTCTTGGCATGAGCCAGAACACAAGCCTCATTTCCTCCTTATTCTAAAGCCTTTTTAAGCCATTGAAAATGTGGGTGTTCTTTATCATCAAGGAGCCCTGATGGCAGAGTGGTTACAAGTTAGGATGATAACGGCAGGGTTAGCGGTTGGAAATCACCAGCCACTTCAAGGGAGAAAGACAACCCTTTCCACTCCCATTAAGAGTTAGTCTCAGGGCTGAGCCCTGGTGGCATAGTGGTTGTGCGCGGGACTGCGGCTCACTGGGATGGAGGTTCAATTCCCGCTCATAGGAGCAAAGGCTGGGCCTCCTACTCCTACCACCAGGGCAGTGATGCCTAAAAAAAAAAAAAATTAAATTAAATTAAAAAAAAAAAGAGTTAGTCTCAGAAACTCATAGGGGCAGCAGTCCTACCCGATCTTACAGGGTCCCTAAGAGTTGGCATCGACTTGACTGAGGCGGTCTGCTCTCAATACATATCCTGACAGCTCTTTTATACAGGGAGAAACAGTCAAAGAAAACAGAAGTGATGGCTTTCTTGGCACCTAGAAGGATGTGACAGATTCTGGTCTATGCCGTCAAGTGGGCGGAAGCTGCTGTGCTCCTCCCAGGCTGGGGTGTAATCCTCCTTACCATTTACTTAAGGTTCTCAAGTAGCACCCAGGGTGGGGGTGGGGGCGGGGGCGGGGGCACTCTTGGTTCTGCACTCTGAAATACTTCTTGTGAAAAGCCAGACAGTGTGAACACTACCCCTCACAATACCAACACGGGGCTAGAAATATCCCAACAGCTCTTTCCTCAGGCCCTGCGAGCACTGAACCAGAAAAAGAGGACACAAAGCTCAAAGCCCCACTGCCGGCGAGTCAGTTCTGATTTACGGCAACTGTGTCCTTTGAACTTCTGACGCTGTGCATCTGAACCCGAGGAAAACGCCTCCTCTTTCTCCAGAGGGTTGGGTGGTGGGTTCCAACTGCTGACTTGGTTTGCAGCTACCAGCCCAATGGTTTACCCACTAAGTGACCAAAGCTCCTTTCCAAGGGCATATGGAACAGGGGAAATGACAACCCCTACAGTTCCCTCCAGGCCAGCTATAACTGCAAAAGTCAATAATTCAGAGATGAGGGGCTTGAAAGCACAATGACAACATCTCACAAAGCTCGCACGCACGCACACACACACACACACACACACATACACACACACACCTACCTTGCTACTGTACCAAAACACCCCGTACAATTCCAGCTAAACAAGATAAGACATGTTCTCAAGCAACATGGTGCTGATTTTCTCTCTGATTGTAAGAAATGGCACCCAGGGTTCTCCCTCCTCCCAGCACACATTCCGTTTGGGGCTGATCTTATAGGGCTGCGTAGCTTCAGCACCTTTCCAGCCACAGAATTCCAGAGATCACTATCATGAGGCCTTAGATTTTTCCTGCTTTTGACTTTCAATTTGAGGGAGGGAAGGTGGGAGGGAGAGGGAGAGAGTGGGGGAGGGGGGGGAAGAGAGAGAGAGATTGAGATTGGATAAAATGATTTTTATGTTTCTTGAATTTCAGCTGACAATAAATATTGACAAGATATGAAGTCTCCCATCATGACAGTGAAACACTAGAAATCACGAGAAACTCTTGTGCCTAGTGTAAGACATGAGTGAAATTACTGTGTATACTCGTGTAAAAGCCAAGTTTTTCAGCAAGTTTTTAATGCAGTTTTTGTGGTAAAATTAGGTGTCTCAGGTCAGCTTATACTTGAATATATATAGTACCTATGAGGAAACATGTTTGCAAAAAACAAGCAATATGACCACAAAGAACTCAAAGCTTTGGACTCTTCCTTCACTAATGGCGCAATCCAGGGACACAAACAGGATTCACCCTGGAGGCAGGCTGGCCTGGGAACCTGAGCCTCTCTGATGGAAAGACTGTGCGTGTGGTGATGCTAAGTAGCCTTAGAGTTTGGTTAATGTTCCTCTTTGGGTTTTGTCTTACTCCACAGAGACTGCTGATCTTTAATCACCGCATTCATCTCAGCTGTCAAACCTAAGAGCCTCTGAATGAGATTTTTTTTTCAAAAGTGCAATGTCATGGTTAATTTTTAACCCTCTCAACCATGCTATGAAAGGTCGGGCACACTCCCATTATAAGCTTGGGAAGAAGTGATGCCCCTTTCTCCAAGTGACACTGAGCTGGATGCAAGTAAAACCTCTCAGGCTATTTTCTTCCTCCTTGGCCAGGTTCTCCGGGCTGGGGGAATCAAGCCAGCTAAACAAAGAGGCACCAGCACACATGGAAATGCCATCAAGCAGGGAGAGGGCCGGCAGGTCACCCAAGATAAAAAGAAGCCAATAGGAAACGGATTGTGGTGGGGGTGGGGTGCTAACAAATCAAAGGAGATGCAAACTACAGCTTTAAACAGAGAGAGAGAGAGACAGACAGACATAGATGGGGTGGGGTGGGTGGGAGAAGAACACATTCTCCCCATTACATTTAATGAAGTTGTATGTGTGTGTCCTTCTTCCCACCCCCTCCCGCGCCCCCCCACCCCAAATCCCAGAGATAGAAAATTCAGGAGATTTATATTCTAAAACTAGCCAGACTTACACTCCAAAGAGTGCTTAGGAATAGAAACTGTTCCATCTTAACTGCTGCCTGGTTATAAAGCTCATGAGTTTGCTTCACACATACATCTCCTTTGCCCCAAATCAAACCAAAGTCACTGTCAGTCAATTCTGACACACACACACAAACAGGATTTAGGAGACGTCAGTCTTCAGAAGAGCAGACTGCTTCATCTTTCTCCCTCGGCACGGCTGCTAACCTTCCTCTCAGCAGCCCAATGCCCAACTCACAGTGCCAACAGAGTAAGAGGACTGACAATATTGGTTGGTATTAGATAAATGGCAATTATGCTGGAAGCATGAAATTGGTGCCACAGAAAGGGGCCTCAGTAAGTTTGTAGAAAATGGAATTGAAAAGAAATGAATATTTCCAAGAACTTTTAAAAGCTCCCTTGTGTATGAGCTTATCCTGTTTCCCACGAGGCTATTCTCCGAAGGGCTTTTGCTTATTGGCACAAACGCATACATGCCTCTGTGCACTTAGCCAACTGGGGTGAGGCAGGGACCTAAAGCCTGTTCACCTGGGCTCCAGAGCCCACATCTGGTGCTGCCTCGTTGGGAGAGCCATCTCGGCCCCATATGGGGCAATACTGTTTTTGTTGCCTACTGCAGCCATAACAGAAATACCACAAGAAGGTGGCTTTAACAAACCCATGTATTTTCTCACAGCTTAGCAGGCCAGCAATCTGAACCCAGGGCACTGATGCTGAAAGGCAGCTGTTTCTCTGCTGCCTTGGGAAAGCCCCTTGCCGCCTTCTTCCAGTGTATGCTTCCTGCTTCCTGGAGATCACTGCTGGGCAGCTATCTTCCCCATCTCTGTGTGCCCAACCTGCCCTTTCACATCTCGAGAGAGACTAGTTTACAACATGTGCTACACTAATACCCAAAGCCAAACCAAACTCGTTGCCACTGGGTCCATTCCAAAGCATAGGGACCCTACAGGACAGGGAACAACTGCCTCATCTTTCTCCCTTAGAGCAGCGGATGGTTTTGAACTGCAGACCTTCCAGCTAGCAGCATCAGAGTGAACCCACTTTGCCACCAGGGCTCCTTCCCTACACTAATACTGCACGTTCACAGTAACACAGAAAGACCACCTCCCACAGGGGACTAACCCTCACCCAATAGGCTAGGTTTTATAACACTTTCTTGGGGTGGGGGGAGGGGTGGGAGGTCAGGAGGGACACATTTCAATCCACAACACCCATCAGGCCTGGATTTAAATTCCAGCTCTTGGTCCTGCCTAGCTACATAATCTTGAAGGAGATATTCAAATTCCATAATCTTCAATTCCCCTATTTGTAAAATGGGAGTGTTGCTTGTGCCTTTGCCAGAGGCAATTCTGAGAACTGAGGGAAGGGAAGCACTCGAGAGGCTTGGCCTACTCTAACATAGAGCTAAAGAAACGCTGTTACTACTGACTTACGCTGACAGTGGTGTTCAATAATAAGTTGTAGGGGGTAGGTGTGCAAACTGTGCCTCTTCCTCTTCATGTCTTGTGTAACCCCCTTCCATTGCGTGTGGGCAGGACGAGCTCCTAACTAATAGAACATGACAAAGATAATGGGATAATCACACTCAGGATTAAAGTAGATTAGGTAAGACTTTGTCTTCTTAGCCAATTTATCTACACTCATTCTCTCCACTGCTGGCTTTGAACAACTGCCACGACTTCGTTCTACATCCACAGGAAACGAAATTTGGCCAAAGGCCTCCATGAACCTGAAGGTGGGGCCTCCCCAAGATGAGCCGTGTCCCCTTGCAGAGAACCCAGCTAAGGTAAGCCTGGACCCACACAAATCACACGTCTGTTGTTTTAAGCCAATGAAATGGCGGTCATTTGTTATGCAGCAAGAGAAATCTGAAAGGGAAGCTTGTGTCGTTGGGCTCCTGTAACCGGCTCTTAGGGCCATGTAACATAGGATGACTCTCCTAACCAGCACTCTTGGGTACAGATGTTACGGTTCCTTCCCACGATTTCTGCCAAGCACAATCGGCGTCTCCGGTCTACACTGTAGTTGAATCACAGCACTGTGTGCTACGCAGAGAGTTGCTCACACTCACTTGTGCCACAGAGCAGACTATTTTCACATGGCTTTGCTCTTCTAGAATGTGAATCACTCACTTCAAAAAAACTGAAAAGCTCACTTCAATTTCAACTCCACGCCACACTAGGTCAAGGTAGAGCTGTCCCCATGGGTTTCTGAGACTGTAATTCTTCCCTGGAGTAGAAAGCCTCATCTCTCTCCTGAGGAGTCATGGGTGGATTCAAACTGCTGGCCTCCCAGTTAGCAGCCCAATGCACCACCACAGACACCACAGTCTGTGTAGGTAACACAGACAGCATGGCAAAATTACTTCATTTATTTTTCTATCAACCTCATCTTTCTGAAAGATACTACATGTCAAATCGACATTTCTTCTTTTTCTTGGATCCAGTAAGTGGTAAGACATTTTCACTGACAGGGACAGAGGAATTTACAGCCTGCTTACTATCAGAACGCAAATGTTTCTTTAAAGACACGTCTAGTTTGTGTGAAAAGTTTTGCTAGCCTAACTTCTAAGGTACATTTTGGAGGTACCAATATGCAAATGATGCAGCCTCGCTGAAAACCAGGAGGACCTGACACACAAGCTGATGAAGATCGAGGATTGGAGCCCTCAGTATGGATTCCAACTTACTGTAAGGAAAACAAAGATCCTCACAACTCGACCGAGAGGTGACATCATGGAAAAGAGAGAAAAAATTGACATGAATCAATGTGATTTTGTCTTGCTTGGATCCATAATCAATGCTCATGAAAGCAGCAGTTGGGAAATCAAATGACACACTACTTTGAGGTCAATCTACTGCACAAGACCTCTCCACAGTGCTGACGGGCAAGGACGCCATGGCAAGGATGGAGGTGCACCTGACTCAGTCATGGGATCTTCCATCACCTCACAGGCGTGTGACAGTGGGACATTAAGTAAGGAAGACTGAAGAAGAACCAACGCATTAGAATTATGGTGCTGGGGAAGAATACTGAGATAAGATCGACTACTAAAAGAACAAACAAATCTGTCTTGGAAGAGGTACAACCCTTAGAAGTGAGGATAACAAGACTTCATCTCCTGTGGTAGGGAGTTGAGGAGGGTGAAGGGATTTCAGGGATAGACAATGAAGGTGGGAGAGGGAATAGCATTAGAACTGAAGGTATTTACACAATTCGTTTTAAAGGCAATTTAATCAGGGGGGTGAAAATGTTCTGATACTGATTGTGGCAATGACTGTACGATTCTTCCTTGATAAGATTGAATTATGAACTGTGTGATATGTGGATTAAATGCCAATAAAACTGTTAAAAAAAGATTTTGACGGGCTGAGCCCCGGTGACGTAGTGGTTGTGCGCGGGGCTGTGGCCCACTGGGACGGAGGTTCAATTCCAGCAGTGGGGCTGGGACTCCTACTCCCACCGCCGGAGAGCAGTGATGCCCACCCCCCTGCCCCCCCCCAAAAAAAAAGATTTTGACAAGCTAGTCAGGGTGCAATGTAGCACCAATGAAACACTCAATTTTCTTCTAGTTCTTTAATGTCCCCCCCCCAACTATCATGACCCCAAATCTACCTTACAAATCTGGCTAGACTAGAACATGTACAGATAAGAGTTGGAAATCCAGGAAGATAAACCCCTCAAGCCCAATTATGAGAGTACTGATACCAAGAGGGGAAAGGGAAGATGCGGTGGTGGTGGTGGTGGTGGTGGTGGCTGAATGATCACAACGATTTACGTGTAACCCTCTCCCAGGGAGATGGACAACAGAAAAGTGGGTAAAGGGAGAGAGTGGTTGGTGCAGGCATGAAAAAATTTTATTTTATAAATTATCAAAGGGTTCAAATAGAGAAAAAATGTTCTGAAAATAATAATGGCAACCAATGTACAAAATGTGCTTGACACAATGGGTGTATGTATGGATTGTGATAAGAGCTGTAAGAGTCCCCAATAAATTGATTAAACAAAAGATTTCATCTCACATAATTTGGATGTGTTATTGGGAGAAACCAGTCCCTGGAAGAGGACATCATGGTTGGTTACAACAATGAGTTCAAACACAGTAACAAGGAGAGATTGCACAGGAGGAGCAGGGAGTGCTGTGTTCTATTGTACATAGGGCTGCAATGAGTCAGAACAGACTTGGGAGCACCTAGCAACACATATGAAGGTTGTTAGCAATGCAAATGAGAGTGTCAAAAATGCCAATGAGGGTCAAGTAATGGGGCAACAATGTGCCAATGTCCTGTGTGTGGGGGGGGCATAAAATCAGTTAACAAAGGCTATGACATGATGATGATTTGATTGGAAGTTGAAAGAGAGCTGACCCAGCAGGTTAGAAGTCTCCTGTTACCCTCTAACCAGGCTCTATTTTTGTGGACTGAAATGTTAAAAGGTGACCTCCTTTGGTCACTTTTTAAAATCCAAGACTGTGATGTGTGCCAGCGTCTTGTTAAAAGCATTCAGTTTCCTTTCTTTCTAAAGAAATTGTCACCAATCATAATTATTCACAATGGTTAATTAGCATTGCTGTTTGTACTTAGAAAGCACAGTCACTTAGCACTCCTTTATTGCTTCTTTACAAAAAAAACCAAAAATCTGAAATATTTTCTCTATTAAAAACTTAAGAAACAGAAATGTTTTAAACTATCAGAGATCATACAATACAAGAAACAAATACCGCCACTAAGTCGATTCTAACTTAGATAGATTCCATGGGACGGAGTACAATAACCCTTATGGGTTTTCCAAATTTTAATACTTTAAGGGAACAGAAAACCTCACTTTCACCTACAGATAGTGGGTTTGAACTGTTGACCTTGCAGCTAGCAGCCCAACACACAACCCACTGTACTATCTGGACTCAATATCAGAAACCAGGGCTGAGCCCCGGTGGCGTAGTGGTTGTGCGTGGGACTGCGGCCCACTGGGATGGAGGTTCAATTCCAGCTCCACAGGAGCAAAGGCTGGGCCTCCTACTCCCACCACCTGAGGGCAGTGATGCCTAAAAAAAAAACTAAAAAAAAAAGAAAAGAAACCATCTATGAAACATCATTAATACTTTTTCCCAGTTTTTTTTAAACACTACCACATTGTCATTACTTTTAAAATGGAAATAAGTGCATTTTAAGTTTAAGTTAGGTAAAAAAGCTGAGGGTGACAATGCCCTGTAAAGAGAAAAGAACACTAATCCTGGTAAAGTACTAACGTGTTTGTGGATAAGGAAGTTAACCTCTCTGGGTTTCATGTCTTTCCCTGCAAAAAGCAGGCATGCTAACCAAAGCTTAAAGCATCTTTCTCTCACTCAAACAGTCTCTGACTATACAATATGCATATTCTTTAAAAACTTTGCCATATCGGTGATTTGAGGAAGATGGGTAAGGTTAGCTTAATGTTTTTCATCTCTCTGGATTCCCACATAAACATATATAGTGCAACTTACACAGTAAAGTTGACAAATTAACCCCTTAAAGAACAAAATGAAAGCAGGTAAATCACAAGGTATTTACATGGGTCGGAGCAGAGGGAGCAAAAGAGTTGAAGGATTCAAGGGGTGGAAAGTCCCACTAGGTCCACGAGGCCCACCTCGGAAAGCGTGGAGGGTCAACTGAGCAAGAGCAGCAGGGACGCTTTGAATAATCCCACTGTCTGTGAGTGGGTGAGCCCGCCGTGAGATCAGAGGGAGCTCAATCATCCCTACGAGAGTTTCAAGGCTGGTCCCAGGGCTCTCTTCTAGGAAGAGACCCTCTTGGCAATAAAGTCATGCTTGAACAGTATAGAGACTATAGGGGCAAAGGAATGGGAGATTCACAGGAAAGTAGGTAAGGAGACAAGGGCCAGAAGTCGCAGAAATCAGGCTGCTATCCATCACACAAAAAATAAAAGCAGAATACTAAACTCCATGAATTTAGGAACACTACCTTGAACTCTGACTTCTACACATTCAAAACAGCTGTTCACATAAAAAGGGACAACAAAAAAGTACCAAGGCCAAATCCCATGCAAACTTATAAGAAAAAAGAATTAAGAAGGGATTATTCCTATATGCAATGAAAATATGTAGTCTTCCCAATTTAAAAAAGCAATGCCCTATACGCTATATTAAAATACATATTATTCCGCTGAACCTTGGTGGTTCAAATCCAGCAACAGCTGTCCAGGAGCAAGGTTGGGCCTCCCACTCCCACCAGAGGGCACTGATGCCCAAAAAACAAAAACAAAATATGTATTATTCTAGCAAACCAGTCACGGTCATTTTGCGATGGTTTCAGTTTGTTCATACGAGAGGGTATCTCAACGGTGCTATATCATGGGGTGTACCCTCTTGAAGTTGTAATACATGTTTTTCTGTTTTGCAGTAAATGAAACCCAGAATTGATGTGCCTACAGGGATAGCAAGTAGCACGAGGATTTCAAAGGGGGCAGAGGATGCTTCAGGGGAGAGGGTGGGACATAAAAGGGAGACATCAAGGAACCCAGGAAGAAATAGTATATTTGGAAATTGATTATGGAAACGATGATACAATTCTGTTTGAGGTCAATGAATGACGTGATAACATGACATTTGAGCTAACACCCAAGTAATAATAAGTAAAAAGAACAACAGCCACGACAAAACATTGATCCAGGAATGGGTTTGGGCTTGTAATCCTAGCGCCAACTTAATAACAATGAGTTCTAACATCATGGCCCTTGTCGATACACGCCCTCAGGCAGGGACAGAGAACTTAGATGGTGCCCATCTATTAGATAAAATAGCATTTGGGGTTTTAAAGGCTTGTCTCCAAACAAGCAGCCATTTAAGGGAGATGTCAAGTAAGTCCACATGGAAGAAGCACACCATCATCAGTTAACTAAAGACTGCAAGGCATGTAATTTAAAGTGGAGGGAGGGACTAGTATCAGAAACTAAAGTGGGAGGATTTGGTTTGCAGAAGGCTATGGATGGCAGTGGGAGTCCAAGATTCATTTGTGGGAACTACACAGGACATAAGCCTTCACGGAACTCTCCCTATTCACAATTGAGGGATGGGAGGAGGCAGTTAGTAAACAGAGTGCATTAGAGGGTTGAGTACAGAAGATCAAAGGCATAAATCTAACTCGAACATTTAAAACTTTGTCCGTAGATTCCCCTATGCTGCAGGGTGGATCTGACCTGATATCCAGAATTCTGTTTTATTTGTTTTTTGTTTGTACCTAGTAGGGTGTATCTCAGAGGTGTTAGGTCATTGGGGTCACCCTTTTGAAGTGGTCTTCTATGTTTGTTTTTGCTTTTAATTTTCTCAGTGTATGAAACTCAGAACTGATGAACTTCCAGAGACAGCAAGTAGCATAAGGGATCCGATGGGGGAGGAGACACAGCGATGGTGGCTAAGTACAAAGGAGCTATCAAGGAGGTCCATGTAGAAAAGAAATGCCAGTAAGCTGTGTTAACAAATGTATAGTTCTGCTGATGAGAACTATGGAATGATATATGTATCATTTCCCAATTAATTAAAAAATACATACCAACCATTCCAAAAATAAGCTAGAAGACATTAAGGCATGAACGAACAGAACTCAGAATGAGTAAAACTCGTAAGTAAAATGACAGAGCACACAAAAGAATTAGAAATCGAACAAAAATGCATCTCAGAAATGAAGCCCAAACTAGAAGGCACACCGAAGGGAACGATGGCAACATAAAGATGCAAGAGAAACAAAATACGGAGAACAGAAATATAAACTACGTGAAAAAAGGGAGACACATATGGGACAGCTGTTAGAGATAGGAAAAGCTAACAAAAATAATAGAAGTCAGGCTGAGCCCTGGTGGCTTAGTGGTAGTTTGCGGGACTGCGGCCCACAGGGTGGACAGTTCAAATCCAGCAGCAAGGCTGGGCTTGCTATTCCCACCAGGGCAGTGATGCCACCAAAAAAAAAAGAAAGAAAGAAAGAAAGAAAAATAATAAAAGTCCTTGAGGTGAATGAGGGAGGAAGACAGGACCCAACGCAAGGTAACAAAATATTAGACACTGTAATTAAAAGAAAACCACAAGCTCTCCTGAAATTGAATAGATTTTTAACTCTATCAAAGGCTACTGAAGGGGGGCTGGGGAACAGAAAACCTGATAATTTCAAACAAGAATGACCAATAAAAGAGCAAGATTTACACTACTAAAATTATGGTCTAAAAAGTGGAGAGGGGCAGGTTCTCTGAGCCTTTAGAATTAGCATGTGTCTTATTAAAAAAGGAAAGGGTATTTTCCGACTGACTACAACAGTCTGCAGGAAGAAAATAAAACAAAGTAATGCATGGGGAAAAAATGAGTCAAAAGTTTTATATCCAGCAAAAATGCTGTTAAAGTAAGTATGACACAAATACATTGCTCCTAACATGCCAGGACTCAGGGAAGATGATTCTTGGAAGTTCCTTAGGTAATCTATTCAGAATGAGACAAAAAATAAAATTAACAAAATAAGAAGCAACAATGGCATGCAGAGGGCCAATGGTAAGCATTAAACATAGTAACTTGTAGAGGATAAAATGAAAACTAAAAAGGAGAAAATGCAAGAGATAATGACCCTATATCCTGCATATAATGCATATAGCACAACTCCAAAAACTAGGGAAAATTAGAAGGCCATTAAATGAACTCTCCTCAGTAAATAATTGGCTGTATAACACTGATTCTGAAATTGGAAATAATGTGGAATAAAGCCAATGAGTAATTATGGGATATTCTAGCATCCCCTCCAACCTCAGGACTGACAAGGTGAAAGAAGATATAAATATAAAGAAGTAAAATATCAGTGTAGTCCTGAGTTGACTCGAAAGTAATGGCATGGATTTCTAAGGCATTTTACTTTAAATGTTATGGCTGTGTAGATAATAAGATATAGATGATAATTTCCTATCTCTGTCTACCAAAGAGGCCAGAAACAATAGTCAACTTAGGAACAATGGGCACCCAGCGTGCTACACACCAGGGCTGCTGGTTAATGGGTAAATCCAGGCTGAGCCCTTGAATAACTGATAGGCTGTCAAATGGCTCAGGCCTCAACCAGCAGAGGCTCCCACTGACCAAAGGCAGTGTTCTCTGAGCTTCTCCAAGAAAAAACAATCCTGATGGATTAAAACCAAAATATGTTTAAAACATTCTCCATAATAATATTTTTAAAACAAGCAAATACTGTCAGAAGATCATGGAAAATCAATTCACTATCTTGAAAATTGTTAGATAAAGGAGAATAATCAGGCATTCACTCCGTTTTTCCTCTATGAACTGTGTCATTATTTAAACAAATAGTGTATGGTAAACTAGTTCTATAAAAGCATTCTGTGGCGGTCACCTAATCTGGTAACAATTGAGGATTAAGAGCGTAGGGGTGGAGTTTAGCCTGTCAATCTGGAGATAGACAAGGAGACCTCCGTGTGGGCATGGCCTTCTCCTGAGAATTCTGGGAAATGTGGTAATTCCTTCTTGGAGGCAGAGACACACTCTCTCAATTCACTCCCTGGGAGTCACTCAGCTGTCAAGACTGACTTCCCGGGCTGAGCCCCAGTGGCGTAGTGGTTGTGCGCGGGACTGCGGCCCACTGGGACGGAGGTTCAATTCCAGCAGTGGGGCTGGGCCTCCTACTCCCACCACCGGAGGGCAGTAATGCCCCCCCCCCCCAAAAAAAAAAAAAAACCAAAAACGACTGACTTCCCGAGAGACATCCCTGAGGAGAAGCTATATGAGTTACCCTAGTGCCCTGAGCCGGACAAGCCACGTGGATGCAACCAGACCTCTGGCGCCAGAAGGACCACTTGTAGACCCATGCCAGCACTGAGATGTTTATAGCAGCACTGGATCCAAAGTCATTCTACCCATCTGGCTTGTGACTGCCTTGCATTTGGCGTCATTGCATGTGTTTCGTGAGTCTGAAGAAGACTTTATAGACCGATATCGAACATATATGCTAATATCAGAATAGTGGGCTTGGACTGGGCTGGGTTGGAATGCTTTCTTAATGTACAACTACCTTTTCTATAAACTTTCTCTTATAAACAGATGCATGTTTATAAATTTGCTTCTCTAATCTACCCGGACTAACACACTAGTCACTAGTCAACTAGTATCTTAAACAAGATAGGACAGAACTAAAATGTCATGATTTTATAACAGTTAATGAATTAATGGACCTAGGCTTTGAATATCAACAGTAGCACAAAAAGAGAAACAGTTGGGTCCCCTGTGCCTCGAGAGAAGAAAATATAAACAGAGCAAATGTTATATACAGTCCTGCCAGTGGGATCACATAGGGAGGTGATGAAGGCCCTGAAGAAAGCTGACACTGCAGGAATTACAGGGGTAGAGAAACTTGTCGAAATGTATTCTGAGTTGTGTCAAACACAAGCATCCAGACTCTGGGAATCTAAATATGCCAGGTTTTCACAGGTAAATTATAAGAAAACAAAGTAATGGAGTGATAAACCATAGAATAAAAGATATAAGCATTAAAATCTCTAAGACCAAGCTATGCGACCTAGGTATGCAAATAGGAGTGAAAGACTGTAAAAACAAAACAAAAACACGAGGTACTTAGTCAGGGTAGTGGTCTCTTTGGGGGGAGGAAAGTAAACTGGAGTGTGGGACATCATATATAGAGAGGTTTCTGGAGTGGGAACAAGTGTTATTCCTTGATCTGGGGCTAGGGCCTCTAATAGTGCTTGCTCATTAAGTTGTGCATTTGTTTGGCAGGAATGTCTGTCTCTATGCTATGTCTTAAATAAAAAGTTACAGACAACAAAGTTCCATATCCTTACCTGTGCCTTGGCCAATTTCTTTTCCAGCAGGTCCCGTTCCCGCTCTGTCTGCTGCAGACGCTTATTAAGCTCCACTATGTCTCCCTTTAGCGATGCCAGGGCTGCCAAATGGAGCTGTGGAGACAGAAGAAAGGGGCACAAGGTTAGGCTGCTTCAGCAGAAATTCATTTCCTTTCCTTCACTCCCTGCAATTAGTATAACCATATAAAATAATGCATCCTCCCAAACAGGCTGCTTTCATGGGCAAAAATAGGTGCTATTAATTTCAGGGGGGACAATGGGCATAAAAAAAGCAAGTTTCAGGCAAACTAAGCTAGGTTTAATGGTCATCCTAAATGTAACAAGGAGTACACTGTTACGTGTTGGCAGCAGGACCTAATTGAGGATGAAAAAAATCAGAATAAAAAGCAAAGCTTCTCATTCTGATGGCTTCCCCCTGAGTTATTCAATAAAGACGGTAATAAGAGTTGGAATAGGAATGCCCGACTCTCAGCATAAGGGTTAATGGAAACCAACTCCTACGTTTGAAAAATAAGAACGATGAATGTTGGCAGGTGCTGTCCAGTTGTTTCCGACTCAGGGTGATCACATGTAAAACTGAACCACGCACTGCCTGGTCCTATGCCATCCTCATGTTTGAGCTGATTGTTGCAGCCACTGGGGGGTTCCATTTCATTGGAGTTTTCCTCCTCACTGACCCTCAGCTTTATTAAGTTTGACGGCCTTCTCCAGAGACTGGTTTCTCTTGATGACATGCATGGGGGACAAGGTCTCCCTACCCTTGCTCCCAAGATAGATTGAGTAGGGCACCTCTTACAAACAGGCTGCTTTCATGGGCAAAAATAGGTGCTATTAATTTCTTACAATCTTACAATCTATTTACCCAGATTGCTGTGTGGAGCAGGGAGGAGGGACTCACTGCTTAAAAGTTAGCTCACTTATTTTCTTGCCAGCACCACCTTCTTCATCGTCCTCCAGAAAGATGAGATTGATAGGGCAGATGTTTCTTATGTGCTAACAGGACCTCTCCCGGGAACAGAACCAGAAGTCTGATACACTATGCTATGAGAAGACAAGCCAAGAATTCATTCACATTATCATTCTCTACCCATCCTTCTCAGGTTAACTGGCGTTACAAAGAATGTTCAAGAACAGATGAAATAGGGACAGCATGCAATTGTGCACCTATTCAACTTCCATGCTGTGAACACGGAGCTGTAGCTGCATACAGAAATCTACCAAGATGTAGGGTAGACATATCTTCTGGGATTTTTTTTCGGGCTAATGTGCTTCTTTTAAAAACCTGCATAACACACAGACAACAAAAAAAAAATCCTAAAAACTTCCTTTGACCTGAGTCCTAATTTCTCATCTGTTTTCCCTGCCAATTCCAGGAGGAGTTCACACAGTTCTCTAGGCGATTCCTACGCTAATTACATTTGAGCTAGTAATGAGAATCAGAACCACCCCCTTCTAGGTTTTTTTTTTTTTTGGTAGCATCTGCCAAGCAGGATTTAAGGTAAAAAGTGTGCAAATAAATGTGATCTTTAAAGTTGGAGGCAGTATGGTGGTATAGAATCCAACTTTGAAGATTTTAATTCCAGGTTTAGAAAACTTCTCTTTTCTGTCATCTGCCTCTGAAAATGACATGTTTCAGAGTAAGTCTTGGGGGAGGGTGTCCGGGATGGGGAGGAACATTTAAGGGCAGCTGTTTTTGTTGTTGGACTATATTGGCAGTAAATGAGACTTCACTTAATTGCATCAGTGCTGTACACCAACAGAACAGTAGTCGATTTGGAATTAGGAAAATTTGAAATTGCAACAATGAAATGTCAGGCAATCTGGTAGTATTCTCACATCGGGCTGGGAATGCTGTGAAAAGGTCACTTTGGGTTTCACAAACACGACTTCTCAGCACAAATACCACGAGGCTCACAATATGTGCTATTTCTGAAACCATGTTATTCAAGCAGGTAGGGAGGAACACACATTCACTTCTGTGGACATATGGGTTGTCCGCTGTCAGTGGGATTTTCCTCGCCGCCAGACACTGTGACATGCTGCACTACTACATCAAGTCTTGAGAGATTCATCACCTCACCTCTGGTGAGAAGGGAAAAAAAACACAGGAAGAGTCGACATGTTCAAGAAATAGTGAAATGGGAACCAGCATCTCAGTGGTGTGAACCTAGCCTTGCTTCTTTCTCCCAGAGCATCCCGAGATCCCTCTGACTACTTCCAGGGGATGCGGGTGTCTGAAGAGGCTGGGAAAGGAAGCAGTACGTTCTACTATGGACTTTGAGAAGGGGGCCAGATGTGGGGGAGAGCAGAAAGACCAACAACATAGAACCTGACGTAGGAGCCTGTCAGGGACCAGTGTCACAGGGCAGAGTCCTGGGCTTAGAACCGGTGCCCACCAACTCTCCAGAATGCCCCTCGGCACGTGTCTCGATGGAAGATGTCTATCCACAAAACAGGAGCATATAAGCTGTTCCTAACCGTCTCCAAGTCACGGAGTTTTGTAAGAATTTCATGAACAGAGGATGGTGAGTCTTTTTCTGGAGAATATAATTCGGGGTGTAATATAATGCTTGTTTTCCATCTGGCCATGGCCATCAGAAACTTCAAAACCTATTCACGAAGCCCAATTTAAGACATCACCTAGACATCAGTTCTGTAATCCTCTATACATTTTATAGAAAAGCCGCTTATAGCCATCTTCCTTTAACTCAAAGGGCCTTTTTAAGGCCCCACAAATCAATGAGCATCAGAGCCACGGCCACTGGTGCTCTTTCCTCACTACAGAATATTGTACATAGCAATCCGCCTTCACTTTTTCCAAATGGATAAAAATTTACTTCAAACATCTGTCTTCTCATGAGATGGAAGCAACAAGATACGGAAGCCAGAATTTCTGGAGCCTGAGAGAATTATTGTCCTGAGACAATAATCTTTAAAACCTTAACTCTGCAATATCCTCTTGAAATCTTCCTGAAACCAAACTGTAGTTTAGCTTAACAGTAAAGGATGTTTGCTTTGAGCACTGTACCCTGGTAAGCTCGTTCTCTCTCCTGTCCCTCAGGTCAAATTAAAAACAGCAAACATAGATCTTTGAGGGCCCTGGGTTTACATTAAGGGGAGAGGAACAACTCAGAAATGGAGGGACAGCTGGAAGGATGCAATCAGTTTCACAGAACTGTACATGTAGAAATTGGACTGGCATATGCTCTGGTGTGTATATTCTTAACAATAAATGATTTTATTTTTTATTTTAATAGAGAAATAAACTGGGGAGACAGCATTCTAATATTTCAGTGCTGGGCTCTGAGTATTTTAAAATATTTTGGGGGAGGGTATTTTTATTTAAAATGATTTGAAAGAGGAAGTTGCTTTGTACTAATGATATAAATAAAATGGTGTTAAAAGACTGCACTTTGCACATGCAGGCTGCAGCATAAATAAAAATAATAAAGATAGGGCAGGGAGAAGAGTATGAGAGTCCTGTCTTTCAGTCAGTGTGGTTCTCTCTTTTAATTGGGCTGGCCACTGCCAGGTCGGCACTTTGGAACCACCACTGCTCCGAGAGGAGGCGTCCTACTCCCGGAAAGAGTCGTAGTCTCAGGAACTCACAGCGGCAAATCTACTGCTCTGTGCTTTCAGGTCACTATGAATCAGAATTCACTTGACAGAGCTCAGGTTCCCTATTGAGCCATATATGAAGGCTGAAACATTATCTAAGCATGTTTTCCATCTTTGGAAAATGGAAGAAAAAAACAAACAAAAAAGAATCGTCATATTCCTTCCATGCTGTCATCTTCCCTTGTCCATCCTCAGCTCTTCTGACAGAAGACTTAAGAACCCAGGGGGAAGGTGCCTGCATTCCTTAAAGCTACTGACCATTACACAGCAGAGGTGACAACTGCAGAGGGGGAGGTGCCTGGGGGCTGGAAGTTCGCCAACAACTCACGTGCCATTTGCTTAGAAGCTCGCTGAGGAGAAGACCACTCCTGACCACCTGGTGACTGGGCAGGCAAAGAGCAGAGTTCTCACAGGAGGACTGGGCGCTCCTTGCAGTTTTCAGTTCGGTAGCATTCCTGGTCTCAGACAAAATCAGCAACCAAAATCTGCTCTGATTTTTCTTCCCTAGGGATACCACTCCCTATTCTCTGCCATCAACTCTGGTATCTGAGTCAATTCAAAGGCAGCCTGGGAACGATGCTACAAGTAGAATGAAGAAACTGGTGCCAAAGCAAGAAGGAAGAGACATACGTTTCTTAAAAAACAAACAAACAAAAACCCTTAAAAACTTATCACGAGGGCTGAGCCCTTGTGGCGTAAGTGGTTGAGTGCGGAACTGCAGCCTGCAGGCTTGGCGGTTCAAATCCAGCGGCGGCTGGGTAGCACCCACAACCACCAGAGGCGGTGATGCCCACAAAAATGAAAACAAAACAAAACAAAAAACCAAAAACTTATCACGAGAGATTGACTCATAGTGACCCTGTATAGCAGGGTAGAATAGCCCCAGTGAATCTTTACAAAAGTAGAAAGCCTGACTCTCACCCTGGGAGAGGCTAGTGATTTCAAAGTGCTGATCTTCTAGCTAGCAGCCCAACTTGTAAGGAGCACACCACCAGATCTCCAGGGTAACTGTAAGCCCTGGAAAGACAGATACAGTAAACAGACAAACTGACAAGAATCTGTAACTGAGAACATTTCGCTTACATTAGTCTTGGGGATGCCTTTATGATTTTGATATTTTGGTGCCTTCATATTTTGGTTGCTGGCTTGGATATAGTAATGTGCTGGCTAGAGCTCTAACAGCCATCTTGCACCATAAAGATGTGGGGATTGGGCTGAGCCCCGGTGATGTAGTGGTTGAGTGCGGGACAGCAGCCCAAACTGGCTTGGCGGTTCAAATCCAGCAGCAGCACTCCAGGAGCAAGGCTGGGCCTCCCACTCCCACCAGAGGCCAGTGATGCCCCCCCCCCCCCAAAAAAGATGATGGAATCTCCTGTTAATAGGGTTGTCTGTAAAAACACAGAATATATGCATACAAGTTTCCTCTAGTTCCTGAAGCCTTCCTCCCCGTCCCCCAACTATCATGGTCCCAACTCTACCTTGCAAATCCAGATGGACTGGACAAGTCACACTGGCATAGAGGGGAGCTGGAGATATGGGGAAACCAGGATGGATGGGCCCCTTCAGACCAATGGTTAGATTGGAGATACTGGAAGGGTGGAGGGAAGCGGGGGTAGAGAGACAGAACCAACAGCAAGGATATATACACAAGCTCCTATTTGAAGGACGGGCATCAAAGGAGTGGGTTGGGGGAGAGGTCGGGCAGTGGCAGTGTATGATATGAAAAAACAATAACAATGTATAAAGTATTGAGGGTTGGAGGGGAGGAGAGGCCAGGGGAAGAGGGCAAGGAATGGAAAAGCTGATACTAGGAGCTTAAGGGAAAAGGTGGACGATTGGAGAACAATAATAGAAGTGGACATGTGAGGGTGTTTGATGAATATGCTTATTTATATATTGTGAAAAACGAGGCTGAGCCCCGGTGGCGTAGTGGTTGTGCGCGGGACTGCGGCCCACTGGGATGGAGGTTCAATTCCGGCTCCCAGGAGCAAAGGCTGGGCCTCCTACTCTCACCACCAGGGCAGTGATGCCTAAAAAAACCAAAAACCAAAAACCAAAAAACCGAAAAACGATGTATAAGCCCCCAATAAAATGACTGGAAAAAAAATTCCACACATCAAAAAAAAACCCCAAACAAACCACAGAATATAATGCATAGCTTGGGTCTCCATATCTCTGTTGAACCTCCTCAATCCAGGAAAGGGGGAGGGGGAAAGGAGAGGAGGAAGAGGGGGAGCAGCAGCAGGAGAAGCAACAGCAGCAAAACCATGAGCCAGAGCACCACTTCCCAACTCAGACCAAACACATCTGAATGTCTTCTGACACAAGCTCACTGTGGAGTGAGGTACCTCCAGGCACTTCATTAGAGGAATTAGATTTGCTGATCCATAAAGCTAGAGCTAAGGGCCTTCAGACTGACTTCTTGGCATTGTATTCAGTATTGGCCAGTATTCAAAGAACATTTAATATTGTTCTAGCAGCGGATAGGTCAAGGGGTCTCATGATTGAAAGGTTGAGGGTGAGAAAGAGAGAGGAGAGACACCTAACTTACATCCTGAGCATTTCGGATCCAGAATTGTAACCTAATAAACTCTACAATTGTGAATATGGTCTCTTAATTTTGTGTGTACAATGCAATGAATTCTTAAACCCAGTAGAGACGTAGTGAGTACTATGGGAAGTACAATTGGTGTCAAAATTAGTAAGGAGACTACGTGGCCTTGGACAAACGCTGCGTAAGATTGTCCCACTCCGCTTGTGAAGTCAACGGCAGGCAGGGGCCACGCTCAGGGCTTTCTGACAGCATTCTGTGGAGCTGACAGATGCCTGCGTCCCTAATAACTCTGGGGATCCACTCAACACCTTTGGACTGCATAAACCCAGACTCCTGGAACAAAGGAGCAAGAAATATAACTCAGTTGCACAGACCACTATTATTTTGGACTATCCTGGCAAATGAAGCACATATATGCTAATTTATACAGAATCAGATAAACCTGGTTTCAAATTTCCTTCATGGCATTATTTGGTGCGATGGCTCAGACAATGTGCTCAATCACTTTGTTGCAAGGTTTATGCAACGACAAAATGAGGCAGCATCTATCTACAGTGTGACTGTGTCTTGTGTCTGGAGCCTGGTAGGTATCAGGCAATGTTTATTTCCCCTTGGCCACACACATTTCAAGCCAACACCAATGGAGTACCTTCTCAGACTAGAGCACATCAGAGGTCCTGAGAGGGACATTCAGACGACAGAGACACTCCTGTCTTGGAGAAGCTGATTGCCTGGTAGATACTAGTTTACAACTGAGAGGCGAGCGAGGTCCTTTGCTGGAGCCTCATACTCATCGCAAAGAGCCGATTGCTGGGGATCTTAATTCTCTGTGAAATTTTAACAGAGTCCTAAGCACGCTTGAGTTGGGACCTTGAAAGCCCTCCTACAAATCTGGGTCTAATGTGCAAATGGCATCAATCCCTACATACCTCACACTTTGGGAGGAAAAAAAAAAAGGACTAGTTTCCCCTGGCAGTTTAGAGCCCTGCTTCACATTCATTTTACAGGGTATATCCAAAGGAAACAAAACCACCTGGACATTCGGCTGCAAGATAACTGTCAGAGTACTTGTTATTTTTGGATGACTAAAATTTCACTGGTGCACTGGCTGTAAGGACCAGCTTGCTTAGTCTCGTACAGAAACATGTGCAGCCTCCTGGGTCCAGGTGAGATGTGAGACATGAACAGTGCCCCAGGGATGGACTCTCCTGGAAGCTCTCCGGTGCTAAGTGGATAGATGGTCTTTCTGGTTCTGTCTCAGCCCAGAGACAAAGGACTCTGCCCTTCTTAGATGGTCACATCTAGCCTTGCGAGTCCCTCCAGCATTGTCACTGTGGATTGACGGTGATGAGGTGTTTCTCATCTGGCTATCACCAGCAATAAAAACCATGACAAACACAGGTCTGCACGATCCAGTTTATGGGGCACTCTCCAGTGCATCATCTCATTTGATCTTCCCCACAACTCTGTGCCCTAAGGGGAAGCCATTCTTCCCAATTTGTAGAAATGGGCTTTACAGCTGGCTGCAAATACTTTCCCCGGGTTACCACTTTTGGGAAAGGGGGGCGGGGCATTTGAATCTTGACTGTCAGGCTTGAAAACCGCTGCCCCCTCCTTTTGTTAACTTATCATGCTAGGCCTTCAGTACGTTCTTCAAATACTGAAGCGCTATCTTCAAAGGGAGGAGCCCTGGTGGCGTAGTGGTTGCCTGTGATCGGAAAGGTCAGCAGTTTGAAGCCCCAGTTACTCTGTGGGAGAAAGATGAAGATGAGGCTTCCCGCTCCCATCGAGAGTCACAGTCTTGGAAACCCACCGGGGGAGTTCTGCGCTATCCTCTCGGGGCCCCATGAGTGGGACTCGACTTGCTGGCAGTGTTTGTCTATTTTTTAAATGATTCCAAAGGAACTACTGGGTTCCTCCGAAGCTACCCTGAGACAGAGACATGCGAGGAAGTACTAGGCACTCCATGGGCCGATGCTGAGCCGGGGAGATGAGCTGTTTGGTCTTCTTTCTCCTTGACTTGTTCCAGAAAGTCGACCCATGGACTGCCATTAGAGTAGCTCCCCTTCCTTCCCACGACATCAGCAGTTCTCAACCTGTGGGCTGCGATTGCAATCCCTGTGAGGGTCCAATGACCCTTTCAAAGGGGTCGCCCAATTCATAAATGTAGCAGAATTATAGTTATGAAGTAGCAATGAAAGTAAATTTATGGTTGACAGGGTGGCGGCATGAGAAGGTTGAGAAGCACTGCATGAGGTGATGATGCTTACTCACATTCTGTCCTCCTACCTCAGCCTCAGCCACTCTCGCTACAGACTCTGAGATGGCCAGGGGGAGTGCTCTCTCACCTCCTTTTCCTTAAAAGGAAGAACTGAGTGCAACGAACCTTTACTCAACACAGATTCTTGGCAGGGTCTAGGCTTTGAGCACATGGTCTAATCCAGCCAGCGATGGAGTCCCAAACTTTGGGAGCAGTCTGAAAACTCCAGGCAACCTGGAGTTCTTGGGGGTGGGGTGCAAGCCATTGCCACGCTAAGCTGCCTACCCAAAAGGTTGGCAGTTTCAGTCCGCTCAGAAGTGCTTCAGGAAAGGCCTGCCCGGCTATTTAATCTGGAAATGCAGCCACTGAAAATACTATGGCGCCCAGTTCTACGTGGACACCCATGAGTCAGAGCTGTCTCCATAGCAACTGCTTTGGTTTTGGATTGATAATGAGTAATACGATGGTTGTTGCTTACTAACCATTTAATGGATGTCAGGTTCTGCAGTATAGGTATCTCCCACTTATGACAAGCCTAAGTTCCAATGAACCGCACTTACGCCCATCTCTCATTTTTTTTTTTTTACATCTTATCCTTAAGAATCAGTATACTACATACTGGAGTGCAGTGTATACTTTGCTGATGCCAGCACTGTCAGGTGTTCAATCCCAGATATTCGATGTTTACAATTTACTGCTCAAACCATTGCTACATCACAGGCAATATTAAAAACTTAAAAAGAAATAAAAACATGTACAACGTAAATCTGAAATGATTCAAAGTGGATCCAGAAACCTATCATTACTCAGGGTTTGCCTGTGGCAAAACAGGCATGAACACACAGGCTCTCTGGGTGCTTGCTTTCTGTGCTGTGTGCCTCTGGCACTTCCAACTCCATGATGCTACTGCTTCCCTCTCCTGACCGGAAGTACGCGCATGTGTGTCCAGTGTGCATGCATCTGGGCAGGTCAGAGGTGAGGTGTGTGCTTTGGCAGGGTTGGCACACAGGACAGGGCAGGGTCAGGATCTTCCTGGATGGGCAGCACCCATGTGACCTCCTCAGATGGACCAGGGTGAAGTGACCGATCAGTCCTCTAATTGCAGTGATGAGGCTTGGGACTGGCGGACAGCTCAGGTCTATGTGAACTTGAGTGCCTCTCCCTGTGTACCTCAAATGTTTGTGCGGGGTGGTTGCTACGACTTTTCTGACTTTAAACTTGTACGTGTGAATGCCTGGTATAGCGCCTATCTTGAGTTCTCCGAGAGCTGCTTGCTTTCCACACTACACTTGCCCAGGGGCACCCACAACAAACAGCGGTGATAAGCAAGATCTCTTTCTAAGAAGTTGAAAAGCCCTCCGAATTATCTGCTGGTATTGGCCAAAGAATTCCAGGGTGTCTAGTCTGATCCCCTTGTCAGAGAGAAATGAAACTGAGAAGCAGAGAAACAACGCTTGTCAAATTCTGATTTCCTGGTTCCTGGGCCACAGGCTTCCAACTATCCCATATGGCAGCACAGGAGCTCCTGGGTAGTGAATAAATACACAAATCCCAGCCTCATCCTTAGCAATAGCGGGAGACATCTGCATGAGAAAGCAGCCTCATTCAACTTCCTCTCCAAGACTCCCTGCACCCTGGGTGCCCTAATTCAGACACATAAAGCACTGAAAACCCTGGCAAAAGGGTAGGGAAGTGCTCTCTGCCAGATGGACACAATCAGGCCTGTTCAGTAGCTTCCAGGACTGGAACATTCCTATTTACTGTGAGAATTCCAGCTAAGGGCACCTGCTGTGTAGTATTTCAAGAATGGCTGCTCATAGCCTAGAAACTTAAAACTCATTAAATATCATCTACAAGATTGCTCACTGCATGCAAAGCACTTTTTTTCTCCCCTAGATCAGCGTCCCCCTGCCCCCTGCCTTTCATTCTACCTGATGATCTCATTAAAAGGTCAATGGTCCCGAAGTTAATGTGAAAACCTCAGCTGAAATTGAGTTGTTGAAAACACTCTACTAGAATACCACCCACCCCAGAAGTATTTCCCACACCCACGGCTGTCTGCTATAAACGAGGACACCGACTCACAAAGTGGAACTAGGTAGCTGAGAAGGCAGCCACATCATCCCTCCGAACTGTTCTGCACCGTGAGCAGGTGTCCAAGACTGACTACTACCACAGCGTCAGAGATGATGTTCCGATTCCACCCCACTCTGAAACATGTCCCTTCCAAAATAAATCATGCACTTTTTTTGGGGGGGGGGGGCATTACTGCCCTCTGAGGGTGGGCGTAGGAGGCCCAGCCTTTGCTCCTGTGAAGCCGCTGCTGGAATTGAACCTCCATCCCAGTGGGCCACTGTCCCGGGCACAACCACTACGCCACCGGGGCTCAGCCGCACATTTTACTAGAAATTATACTGACATGTGAATGTTAAATACGCGATAGCTGCTGTACTAAGCTTATAAGACGCATGATTCTTGACGCAACCTATGAGCACCGTCCCCAGTCCCAATTTAAAGAGGCAGAAGTTGAGGTGGAGCCCTAGTAGTGCAGTGTGGTTCAGTATTCAGCTTCTCATGTGAAGTTGGAGGATCAGACCTGCCAGCTGCTCTGCAGGAGGAAGATCACGCAGTCTGTTTCCGTAAAGATCATGGCCTGGAAAACTGGATGGGAAAGTCCTACACTGTCCAACAGAGCTGCAATAAGTGGACATTAGTAAGACAGAAATGGGTTTGGCTTTGTCATTTTTCAAACTAGGAGGCCGCAGGGCCCTATCAAAAGGTCCCGTCTATCTAACTCCAGAGTCTGGCTTCATAATCACAGTACGCCCTGCTCTTGACCTGCAAGAATATCACAGAATCTCTGTATACACTCAACCTATAAGGAGAAGGTCTCAAAGACAAGGCTCTTTTTAGAAGAGAAAAAGCAGAATTATAGAATTTTTATTGTGCCTGTGTGTGGGAAATGATGGTGATGAGTTCTTCAAAATCCTCAACATTTTGAAAAGCGAAGAAGAGTGGTTGATTGGTATCCGTCTCAGAATAGAATCAGAGAAAACGTAATGCCCAGTTAATTCATACCCCATGGAAGTGGGTGGTGTGATGGCGTAGTTTTTACACACTGGGGTGCTGACCTCAAAGCTCACCACCGGAAGCCACCAAAGGAGAAAGACCAGGCTGTCTACTCTGGCAAACAATGACATTCTTGGGGATGCTGTCCAGCAGGGTCCCTACAAGTGGGAATCAGTGGCAGAAAGCCATAATTATGTTAAGGGTTTATTATGCATTAATGAAGCATTACTGGTGGGGGAAGGGTGCTATATTTAAAAATAAAACATAAAAATCCAGCCAGAATACTTCACATACATTTAAAAAGTCAAATATAAGTATGAAGAGTTGAGCCCTGGTGGTGCACAGGTTGTGTGTGGGACTGCAACCCACAGGGTTGACGGTTCAAATCCAGCAGCAGCTCTCCAGGAGCAAGGTTGGGCTTGCTACTCCCACCAGGGCAGTGATGCCGGGGGAGCGGGGGAAGTATGAAGAATAAGAATAAGACTAGTATATTTTCACACATACATACCTTTTGGGGAGTGCTAAGTCACTTTTGGGAAAAACCAGCATTGCACAGGTATCAAAGATGCTTGGAAAGAAAAACAGCAAGATACAGACACTCCAATAAGCTGGCAGCACACCCTTATTAAACTTCAAGGTGGGCTGCATCCTAATGACTCATCATGAAGGAGATGAAGATGTAACAATTAAATCCATCTAATCAGAGGACATGAATATTTTAACGTGCGCTAAATACTGATGTGATCCCCGAGGCAGAATCTCCCACAGAGAATTATATGAACAGGAGTGAGAGAGTTCCTTGACAAGGCCTGCATTGTTCATAAATTTTTATATTGATCCAATTTAGTAGGTATTGAATTCTCCATTCTAGAGAATTCAAGTGCCTTTAATGGGGAAACAGTCAATAAACTCTGCAGACCAGGCAAGGCCAAAAGGCATGCTGACAGCAATGGGGGAGGACAAAGCTTTTTCCTTGAGCCACCATCAGGAGATTGAAATCCCAGTGTACCGATACTAAGAAAATGGGTGGAGAGAAGATCTAACCTTCTTTGGCTACACAAAGGAGGAGAAGCCAGCTCCAGTTAGAATGAATGCCTGGAATGAATGCCACAAGGCAGAGGTCAGATATGATGCTTCCATTCTTCGTCCTTCGTCAAGGGTTCCTTCCTTGGCATTCTATTTCTCTTCTGGGATTGATAATCCACTGTAATGGCCACGCAGAACTCAGACAATACTTACTATGAGTATGCATTAGGGAAGTTACAGCCTACAAGTCAGGATCAGAAAACCTTTGGTATACAGTCTTCAGTGTAGAAAACATTCGGGCTACACCAAGGACTCAGTAGCATCACGTCTGAGTCAGAAGCCGGGAGGTCTCCATGCAGGCCCTCAGTCCCTGCCTCCTTCGGTGGGTCTCAGATCTCCCTCAGCGCTGCAGTGTCCTCCGTCCGGTACCTCGACCATTTCACGGAAGGCTCTCACACTGGGCTCCACTGTGGATGGACCGAAGATGTTCTCTCTTCCGGCTTCTGAGAAGGCTCTTCTATCCAGAGGAATCGTGAAACCAACCCAGCCCTGAGCTAGAGTCTTCTATCCCTTATTTGCCTCGTCCCACCTCATCGTGTTTGGGGGAGTTTTACACAAATACAGGAAAGCTGTGTTTGGGCGATTTCACTTTATCACGTACACATCACCCATTGCAGGTGAGACGATTCTTCCTCGTGGCACCCTCACGAGTCACAGGGTGGAACTGCTGGACAGTGTTTCCTGACATTCTTCAGACACATTGTCAGCAGAGACCAGTCCCAGTCCTGGGAAGGACATCACGCTGGGCCAAGTTGAGGGGGCAGCGAAAATGAGGAAGGCCCTCAGGGAGATGGACCCGCGGCACCGTGGCTGAAACACGGGGCTCGAGCGTAGGGACAATTGTGAAAATGGTGCAGGACCAAACAATGTTTCGGTCTATTGTTCGCAGGATCACGATGGGTTGAAACGAACTCAATGGCCCCCGACAACAGCATCAACCTTCATGGAAGCAGATTTCCAAGCTTGTTTTTCAACCACCAACCTTTAGGCTAGTGGTCAAATTGCTGGTGGCACTCAGGGACCCGTGAACATCCACACATACTAACAAACACCTACATGTTATATGCAAATGAAACTCCACGTACATCCTTCCAAACCCCAAACCAAGTCACTGCCATCCAACAGATAGCAACTCAGAGCAACCCTCTAAGACAGGGTAGACAATCTGCCCTAAGACTAACAGCCTCATCTTTCTCCCAAAGAGAGGCTAGTGGTTTTGAACTACTTGCAGTTAGCAGCCCAACTCATAACCACTACACCCCCAAGGCTCCTGTGGGAACATCCTATAACTCATTCAATTACAGCATGAAAGGCATTCAACATGGTGACTCTTTTCCAAGAATCAATACAATGTATTTTTTTTTACTTTACAAAGAGACTCTTAATAGCATTATTGGATTTAAAAGAAATCAAGTGATTTCTTTGCAGTAAGGGCACAGGTGGTCCTTCCTCGCTACAGTACCATTTTACTGCTCACTACTGCATCTGGCCCAAACCACAGGAGCCCTACGGATGGCTTCAGAAAGCAGAGTATTTAGATGGCAAGGAGAAAAGTTTCATGTCAGACGCTTCTCTCATTTGCACTATGACTTCCAGGCCAGACTGCTCCCATCAGAGTATCAGAATCTCCTGATCTCAAGAAAGGAAAAAGAGTATGAGAAGGAGAATAGCAATGAGGAAAAAGGATTTACTGGTTAAAGTACATAAGCTTTGTTCAGACAGGAAAGAAACAAAGAGAAATGCCAACCTTGAGTACTGGTACAGTCTTTCCCAAGTCTCCATTTACTCCTCTGTAACATGGAAACGGCAGTCGCTCACACAGAGTTGGGTAAGTCATGTGAAAACCCGACAGGGGCAGAAAGTCAGCCACCATGAGTGTTACCACCTCAGTGACCATGGCCACCAGGCTCCTTTTTATCTGCTGAAAAACAGCACGATAAAATTGGGCCTTGGAGAGTGGCTGGTTACTATCCTTTCTTTGCCTGTGTATCCATCCTGATTAAAGCACCAAAGTGAGCCGTTGCATGGAGTCTAGGTCACAATGGTCTGTACTATGCACTTCACCATGTGTTCATTGAACCAGCTGCTCCCTGCACCCTGGCTGGGCCAGCAGATCTGCAGGCAGAACGTTCATTCTGAATAGTCCATAAAGTTGGGCAACCTCCCAATTTGCATCTTCCACCCTATTGCCTCTTCATTACTACGCACAGAAGTGATCAAAACCAAACAGGACATATACCACCACCCTCACCCCCAAACTCAGCTGCAATGGAGCTGATTCTGGTTCATAGCAACCCCAAGTATTTCAGAACAGAACTGTACTCCGTGGCGCTTTCTTAAGTAGATTGCCAGTGTTTTTCTTGCAAGGCTCCTCTGGGTGGATTCAAGCCACCAGCCTTGTCAATTAGTAGCAGGATACTTAACTATTTGAACCACCCAACAATTCTAGGGCATGTGCCCAAATGCATTGCCACTTACTTGATCCCCACACACAGCAACTCTGTAGGAAGAGAGAGAAATGCCCCTGTCAATTTTCATAGAAAGAAGACCCCAGTTTTTCCTGGGGAGCAAACTGTTGGGCTCAATTAGCAATCCAATGCTTTCACCTCTGAAACAGCAGGACTTCTGGGACAATATGCAAGGAGCCTCAAATAAACTTCCACAAAAATATATCTGAGTGGTTTAAAAGAGAAGAGATGAATTTACCATACGTAAATATGTACAAAGATCTCTTCATAACACAAAGGTAAACAAAGTTTTTTTTTTTTTTTGGGGGGGGCATCAGTGCTCTCCGGCGATGGGAGTAGGAGGCCCAGCCCCACTGCTGGAATTGAACCTCCGTCCCAGTGGGCCGCAGTCCCGCGCACAACCACTACACCACCGGGGCTCAGGCCAGGAAACAAAGTTGATTGAGGAGAAAAGCTCATGATATGCACAGAACATTTGCAGTCAATAAAAGAGAGATTCCTAACAAGGATCTAAGTCAACGGTTCTCAACCTATGGGTTGGAATCACTTTGAGAGGGGTCGCCTGATTCTTAACAGTAGCAAAATTACAGTTATGAAGTAGCAACAAAAATAATTTTATGGTGTGTAGGGGGTCACTACAGCATATGAAACTGTATTAAAGGATCCTGACATTAGGAAGGTTGAGAACCACTGATCTAAGTACATTTCTCCACATAAACACTCCCATGTCAGTTTGTTCAATTTTCTGCCCCACCCAACCACAAAGAACAAGTGATCCTTTTTCTTTACCAGTCCTCTTATCACTTTATCCCTTGTTATTTTTCATAACACTTATCACTACCTGACATTATATCAAAACTAGCTCACTCCTCCAAGACATCATGGGTTCCAACAAAGCTAACATACCGGTGAAGAGTTGGTGATCCATTCAGCGAATTAGAACAGTGCCTGGCACATGGTGGAAGCCCCCAAAATATTGGTCATATGAAAAAAGCAAAATAAAACAAGACAAAACAAAGTGCCGTCAAGTTGATTTCTACTCATAGCGGCCCTATGGCATGGTGGGCTACATGTGTTGCTAACCACAAGGTCAACAAGTTTGAAATAACCAGTCATTCTGTGGGAGAAATTCAACAACCAATTTCTGTCATGTATTAGGAGTATGAGGCTCAGAAACTTCCTGGGGGATTGATTTCTACTCTGCCCTACAGGGCTGCTATGAGAAACAGATAAGGGACTTATATTTTCCTCGCCTCCACCACATAGAGAGATTACTTGCAAACATTTATCAGATATTTTCCTATGCATAAAAATAGATCAAACCACTTCTGAAACTGTATGTCTAATATAATTATATTTTTAGCCAACAGAATATCCATGTATCTACCTGGTAAGCATGTATCGATCTACCTGGCAATCTGAGAGAGCATATACTAAAATGTTAGCAGAAACCCCACTCTCCTGTAATGCTATAACATATGATTTATTTTCTTTTTTATATACTTATCCTTTTATGTAATAAACATGTACTATTAATATCAACAATTTTTTTTAGATTTTTAGTTTGGTTTTTTTTCGGCATCACTGCTCTCTGGGGGTGGGAGTAGGATGCCCAGCCTTTGCTCCTGAGGAGCTGGAATTGAACCTCCATCCCAGTGGACCACAGTCCCGCGCACAACTACTACGTCACCGGGGCTCAGCCCAATATCAACAATTTTAAGTGTTTTCTTGGCCCTATGTCGACAGTATTACAAAAATAAGCAAATAACTATGTGGTCTTAGGACTCCACAAGCCCCTGGTGTCCTCGGGAAGACAGGACATGAATTTGCAGGCTCTGGAAGTTGGAAGGATCATGACATGTTCTCTCACCCACCAGAGCATCAGGGCCAGAATCCCATATAGTGTCCTGCAGACAGTCACTTAAGTCTAGGTGGGCAGAACGCAGAAACTCATCAGACAACCAGCCGAGCCTGGACACTGTGGGACAGCCACACCATTTGCAAGTTTGACTTTAGAGAGTGTAGAATTGTCTCCTTGTAACTTCATCCCACTGGCATAGCTCCGTACAAAAAATAATAGCCAAACTCATTCCCATTGGGTCGATTCCAACTCATAGTGACCCCACAGGCATGGGTAGAATTGCTTCTGTGGGTTTTTGAGACTAATTCTTTACAGGAGTAGACAGTGTCTTCTTTCTTCCATGAAACAGAGCATCTGGTGGTTTTGAACTGCTGACCTTGTGGTTAGACTCTAGCACGCTATGCTACCCAGTATGTACCAGGGCTCCTTCTAGCTCTGTTAAGAGAATTAACTCTCTTCTATGTTCCCACCTCACCACATAGGTCACTGTATCTACCTCCCCACAATGTCAGGGTCCCGGGACCCTACAAATGAGTGCTGGCCAACAGGCTTCCCATGTGCCGGGGCCACTGGCAGCACTTCACCACCTTCCAAATGTTTCAAAGAACTCTTGCAGGAACCAAACAAGGTAAGTGGTGTTATGGCCTCCTTTTACAGATGGGTTACTGAGACAGGTTGCTAGTTCTTGGAGCCAAACCTCGAGGCTGACTTATCACCTTCACGTCCTTTCCCCAGGCATTCTGGGGCATCCAGTCTTTGATTGCATGGTCTGAAGAGGGCTGAGGGGGTGGGAGGCATCAAGATTGCAGACTTGGATGACACCCAAGCACCAGATGGTGCTGCTCGAACTTGAAAGGCCACTGGTACCAGAAGGGAGTTTCAGGGAGATTCTGGGTACTTGTTTTTTGAATGCCTGGCGCTGGAGGGAAGAAGCTACCTTGAAGGTGAAGGGCAAGGTGAACTCCAGGCCAAATAGGGCTGACTGACCCATTAGTGGTCCACCCACTCATGCCGGCCCATCTGCCAGCGTGGGCTTGGCCTGGGCCTCAGAGCATTTCACAATCTCTTGCCAAATCACAAAGATGTCAGAATTGCAGATAAAAGCTGCAGCACAGTGCAAGGGAGCTAGGGCCAGGATGGAACCCTGTGGTTTGCTGCTAGCTTGACAGCATTCCAGCGGCTTTCCTGTAAGGAGTCCTTTCTCCCTCACAGGCAGCCTGTCCTCCCACTCTGTCTCTAGAAACCACAACGCAACAGTAATGTGGACAGGTACATTAACAGCTCAGCAATTTTGCAACAAAACAAAGTCTTCCTTCTTTATTACCCCACCCTCAAGCTACCTACAGGAACAGAAACTTTTTCTCCCATGGGCGAGGGCTTCAAAAAGCTCCTGGAAAATTACATCTTTGAAAGAGAATAGATTTTTCCCACAAGTTTTTCTGAAGCCCTCTTGCATACTGTGACCTGGTTGGATGGAATGCTCTTTTTCTTGTGCCTTCTAATCCACAGGCTAACTCTGAAATGAATGAAGTACAGCAGAGGGGAGTGAGCAGGGGGAGGGGCAGAACTCTGATTGCAGAAGGGACAGCTAATGACCATGAGGTCCCCCTGCAAGGTGTGTCCTCATCTTTCAGCTGTCAGGCAGAGATTTGCATTAAGACCCCTTGGAGAAGCAACATCCCAAAATAAACAGACAGAGAGGCGCTGCGCGATCCGGTCTGACTTAAACACTTCTCAGTTGCTGCTGACCTTCGCTAAGTGGAAGGCACCCCCAGTGGGGAAGCAGCACTATCTCCCACCTATCCTGTGTGGCACCCAGTACATGCATGGGTCCAGACAGGAGAGGGGTGGTTTCTCAGGTCAGTGGAGAGTTTTTGAGCGATCCCCAAATAGCACAGAGCCTTGGGAGAAAGGAATTCTTCCATTACACGTTTTTTAGAAATGGGGTTGCTTTCTTTCTGCCACATAGATTCACCTACAAACAAAATTCCTCCCACGCACTTATTATGGAGGGTGGAGGGAGTGCGTGCTTCACGTTTTCCCAAACCTGAAGTCCAGTCCGGTCCTTGGCTCTAACAAGTCATAGCAAAAGGAAGCAATACCCACTCCTTGATTCTCTTGCAGCATCTATCCATGCACTGCACACATCTCTGTCCGTATCTTGTAGGCACCCAGGAAAACGCCCCAAAGCTGCCTGAGTCAGTCTCTGTACGGCCGAGAGGCAGTGCACAGTATGGCGATGAAAGATTCCTGCGTTCATAGGCATGAGACCTTCCCAACCTACACACAATTGTCATAGGAAAGCCCAACTCTGGCGGGGACTAGTAGTGTGATTTCAACAAACCAACCTCAACATTTACCCAAATGATTAAAGTTAAAGAAGTTCACACTGTCCAGGGCAACTGAGCTGCAAAGGTAGAAAACCAAAACATGAGGTTTCATTTTGCCTGATCTTCACAGGCAGAGTCCCCTTGGAGGTTGAGAGAGTGAAGATATTCTTTCAGTTTCAACTCTTAGTTACAAAACTGTGGTTGGAACACTCATATCATCTAAAAAGCATTCTAAGAACCAAAGACCCTGTGAGATCACCCTTCCCCCTCAATTTTAACACAGGACATTCATATACATGCTTACTTAAAAGCAAGCTCCTTTCGGGATTCTCAAAAAAACATCACAAACCTGAAATGGGATTATTTAGCTCAGCGAGAAGGATGAGGGGCAAATTAGCACCGGCTGACAAGCGTGTGATGAAGTCGAACACTGCGCGGGCAGCTTATCCAGCAAGAGATAATAGGTTTACATTTCAGCAAGAGATGCAGGTTGGCTCTGAAGCCCGTCCTGACAGTGATGCTCGTTATGTCTTCGGAGGCACGGCAATGACTATGGAATCACTCTCCCGGAAAACCTTTCCTGACGGAGGAGATTCTCATCTCTCTGGGATAACATGGGAGCCGTCCTGCCCAGGAGTTTAGTCTACGGCCTCATGTAATTCATTCCAGTCTGATGAGTCCCTCATTTTACACCAATAGATGCGCAGGGACCCAAAAGGTGAGTCAACACAGAAAGCAATTACCCAGGGCATTTCTTTTCATGTGGCAAAGAGAAACAGAGGTGATTTCAAGGAAAGTGTAGGGACCTTGAAATAAACTTTTAAAAAATAAACCCCAAACACCTCAGCAGTGATTCCTATAGAAGTACGCCCCCAGGAGAGCAGACGACCCAGCTCATTCCCTGCTGTGCTGAGGCAGAGGTGGCATATACATTTCTGCAGGGCCCAGAAGACGAAACAAGCTCATCGCCATCAATCACGCCAATTTGGACTCATGATGACCCTATGGGGCAGAGCAGAAAACACACACACACACACACACACACACCACTCTCTGTGAGTTTCTCCTAACTCTTTACAGGAGTAGAAAGCCCATCTTTCTCCTCCTGGGAAGCTGGTGGCTTCAATCTGCTTGCCTTGGGGTTAGCAGCCTGAAACATGACCCTCTATGCCAGCAGTTCTCAACCTGTGGGTTGCGACCCCTTTGGGGGTCGAATGACCTTTTCTCACGGGTTATCCAATTCTTAACGGTAGCAAAACTACAGACATGAAGCAGCAACAAAAATAATTTTATGGTTGGGGGGGTCACCACAGCATGAGGAATTGTATGGAAGGGTCACAGCACTAGCACATTTGAGCATCACTGCACTGTCATCAGGGCGCAGGTCTGCATGGAAAAAATGACTGCACCTAAACTGAATATCTAGTTAAAGGGAGCGACACAAAGAAATACGTACACTAGGAAAAGTCAAGGAAATCTTCCACCTCAAATTTGGAACTGGGCAGATCTGAACTCACTTTGGATGCCCTGGTAGTGCAGTGGTTAAGTGCTCAGTTATTAACCATTCAAACCCCACAGCTTCCAAAGAAGAATCATGTGGCTTTCTGCCTTGGAAATGCCAACAGGCAGTTCTCTGACTCCTGGGTCACTGTGAGTCTGATTCAACTGTAGGGCAATGGCATTGTGATATGGGCTATACTCACTTTAATTCTTTGAAGGAGTCTTTTCTGGAGCACAGATATATACATAGATACCAATTTCCCCTCTTAATTGCCAAAAGAGATAAGAGAATTTTTATTTATTTTTATTTATTGTGGGGGGGGCACCACTACCCTCTGGTGGGAGTAGGGGGCCCAGCCTTGCTCCTGAAGAACTGCCGCTGGATTTGAAGCCAAGCCAGTAGGCCGTAGTCCCGCATTCAACCACTATGCCACTGGGGCTCAGCCCAAGAGAATTTTTTTTTGGGGGGGGGGGGCATCACTGCCCTTTTAAACATTTTTTTTTGGAAGGGGGAACAAGAGAATTTTTTTAAATGAAAAATTTAACCCATCTCATTCCAAATGCTTTCTATTTTGGACAATAGTTATTTCCTGAACACAGCCTTCACGTATCCTTGGGACAAAGTTCAGCTAAATGGTCGTTAGTCCTTACACACACCCAGTGGCAGTACAACAGAGGAGGGCTCTGACAAGACAGATCAACACAATGGCCACAACTCTGGACTCAAACATAAGAACCACTGTGAAGGTTGCACTGTTTCATTCTGTTGTTGATGGGGTCACCGTGGTTTGGCACTAATACGAGGGCATTTAGCAACAACAGTGTGCCATAAAACCAAGGCATGAAACGGAGGGCATGCCACAAGCCTATTTGGAACTGAGTCAATATACATGTTTGCATCGGCGTGACAACTAGAAAGCCATACAGAATCGATCATTTACATGTGGAGTGTTGCATTTTTGCTGAAAATGTGCCCCTTTCCTGATTAATTCCAGATGCTAAGGGTACCTTCATGCCCATTTAGACAACCTAGCCTTTGAGAGCTTTTGGGAAAGAAAAAAAAAAAAGGATGTCTTTCCTCATCCCATCTTATGGACAAAAATGAGATATTAATGTACATTTTAAAAAGAAATCAAATTAGCTTAAAGAAGAGAGAAAGATTGATTAGCTATGCCTCTTATGTGAAATTGGTTACACAGAAATCCATGACTGGGGTATACAGGATGATAAATCTATGCTTTGGAGGATGATAATCTAAAGCAGACCTCACCTATTGGGAGTTCAAATGTGTTCAAATGATATCCTCGCAGATTACCTTCTGAATCTCCTTGCAGATGGAATAGTGGGACCAGGTCGCACAACCTGTGCTTTTCCCGACATTTTATGATTTTTCACAAAGCCTTCCTAGTGGATCAGATGTGCGTGTGGCAAAGTGGTTTCTGCATTTGGTAGAAACACCAGATTGGCAGTTCAAAATCCATCGGCCGGTCCAGGCAAGGCAGAAGAGACTTTCTCCTGCCTTAAAGAGTTCCAGTCTTGGAAACCTACAGAGGCAGCCCTATTATGTCCTATAGAGCTACTATGAGTTAGAATCAACTCGATGACGGTGAGTTTGGCTTTTGGTTCTTAGAGATGGAGGGTGTCAACAAGACCAGCTCCATGTACTTCATCTGATCTCTGGGAGTCTGTTGAGCAACCAAAGCCACTCATGTTGAGTTGATTCCGACTCACAGTGACTCCATGAAGCGCCAAGGAGAACTGCCCTGCACAGGGTTTTTCTTGGCCGTAACCTTGCTGGAAGCAGTTAGACAGGACATTCTTTTGGGATGTGACGGGAGAGGTCCAAACATTTTGGTTGGCAGCCTCGTGCGTGCAAACTGTTGGTGTTGCCTAGAGACTTTCCTTGGGTATGTTGAGCAAATAGAAGCCACTCCCACCGCCTTCGACTTGACTCCGACTCAGAGGGACCCAGTATAGGGCCTCCAGGGTTGTCCATCTCTATGGGAGCAGACTGCTTTATCTTTCTCCTGAGTTTGAATGACCAACCTTGTGGTTAGCAACCCAATACGTCTTCTGCAGAGACACGAGGGCTCCTTGTATAAAGCAAACATCCCCTGAATTCATTCTAACCTAGTGGCAGCAGCTGGGGCAGGCTTCAACCCCGGTAATATTAGTTGTCTTCCAAGATTCCAACAGAAGCAATCAGCTGATGTAACAACAGAGTAATGACCGTGCAAACAGAGCTTTAAGACAATCACCCTGTGCGCATCCATACCCCAAGGCCTAGAAAAACCTATTCACAGTATAGAAAGTTTGGGTGCTGCTGCTGTCCCACACCCTCTGCCCTGCTAAGTGGTAAGGGGGAAGCAACAGCTCCTAGTGGGGACCATCGAAGAAGAAAGAATGGCATTGAAGGGAGGTTAGAGAAGCAATGAATAGAATGGGCATGTGGTGTACATGGGGGCAGCCATTATTTCTGATGGCAAGCAAGAAACTGAGTGGGAAAGAAAACTGAAAAGGCAGCAATGAAAGAATCAGCATTGTAGGTTAAAATAATAATGCAATGTTGGCACTCTGAAGAACTTTTCCTGGCTGGACCATCCTTGCATGGAAGCATGTCATCTTGTGTCATCTCGTGTCATGACATCCTCGTCCCCTCCCCTCCGGCATGGCCATGCACAACACAGAACATTCATGTTTAGATGGACGATGCAGGGCTGGGGTGTACAATGACAAACAGCTAGAGATTGTTCTCGAAAAAAACAATTCTCTCCTTCAGACCCAGTCAAACTGCTAAGGTGCAAAGCCAGGGGGTTCACGTCCAAGTTCAGAAAACTGTTGGGCACAATCTGGCCATGGGGAGATGTGGTGGCGGGGTGGGGGTGGGAGGGCACTTCTTAAAATGCGTTGGCCTGCTCTGCTCCTTGTGTGCAGTCCCCTTTGGAACTGCTGTGGGATGACCTGAGAGAAAAACGGAAAGCTCGTCAGCCAGGCCCTCCTGTGTGACTGTTTGCAGGGAACAATCAGAGTGCTGTCTCGGAAACAAAATGCCTCATTTCTTTAATAGTAGCTATTCAGGCAGCAAGAGGCAATTCAGAGACCAGCCAGTAAAGTGCACTGCGGGGAGATCGGCGTAAATGATATCGTTTCTATTCGGCCCCAGCTTTTATGCATTGCCCAAGTTCACTTTGGTTAAATAAAGTACTTTCTTCTGGAGACGTCAAATACATAATAGCTCAGTGACAGCTACTATGTTACCTAGAATTAGATGGCTATACCCTACCATCTAAATTCCAGTGCAAAGTTCTTCCCGCTTTTACAGACCAGACATGCACCATTGGGTATTTTTTTTTTAAAGACAGGATTACTGGCAGGGATGGCCTTTACAGAAAGACATAAATAATGTGTTCTCTTAATTAAAATTTTTTTTACTTTCTTATATTACTTTTTAACAAGGGCAATTGGAGCAGTTTGGAAATGACTAGTTTCTTCATCCTTCCCCCTCCCCTTTTCTCCCAAATAGATTTTATTTCTGTCCCATGGCCTCTTAAAGCTATGCCCTTTTTGTCAAATATGGTAAACCATAGCTGTGTACCAAACAACTCAGTGCCGCCAAGCCAGTTCTCACTCACAGCAATCCTGCAGGACAAGGTAGAACACGCCAGTGGATTCCTGAGGCTGTAAACTCTTCAGGGGAGTAGCAAGCCTCACCTTTCTCCCTTGGAGTGACGTGTGGTTTTGAACAGCTGATCTTTTCGTTAGTAATCCCCTATGCCACCAGGACTTCTTTCAGTTGCATAATGGGGTGTGTGTGTGTGTGTGTGTGTGTGTGTGTGTGGGTGGGTGTAAAATGGTAAGGAAAGTACCTCAGAGCCTCGCCCTCATCTATCTTTATGTACCCCAGTTTCTTACCAGCTCTGTGGGAAGGAAAGGGGCCATCGAGATGAGGCTCATATATACGATACAGACCCTGTAAAAATATTAATGTATAATGCAGTTCACGGTGGCATTTAGTGACTTTTATGTATAACTGCCCTGACTTGGGTACTTAAAGTGCGTGTCTAACACAGTTTATTCTCCTAATTCCCATTTTGATAAGAAGCCAGACCAAGGCAGCAAGTAACTGTGAAGTGTTCTGTTTGCCGACTTATCTGGAAATGTGAAATCGGAGGGACATTTGTTGACATTTGGCAGTCCTGAATGGCTTACCACCTGGCCAGATTACCGGCAATATCATTAAGCTAATAGGAGACTGTTAACATGCAGAGTGGGTGTTTGGCTCTCAGACTGTTGTTTTTTGGGGGGCGGGGTGGGGTGGAGGACCGTGGGGATAACTGTAATGGGAGTTCAGTGTGGAGTTCATATGCGTTTCCATGTTTGGGGGATATCAGACTGGCCTTTTCAGGATCATTCTGTTTCTGAATTTAATTAGAAAAAAGTAAGCTCCTGGAAATCTTTTTAGATATTTTCCCTCAAAAATCTCATCACAAACTGCCTAAAAGCATAAGGAAGCCCTGTGCAAACACGCTGTTTGCCACACAGTCTGGTCTAAGAACATTATCCATCAGTAAGGGGGCCAGTCTCCTGACTCTAAAGACTACAGGAAGACAGCACCTCAAACACAAAAAGAGAAACTTAAGAAATGGGGCCAAGGCCATGCGCAGGCACGTCAGAGACAACACTGAGGCAGTTGACAAATACATGACGAAATGCTTGTCACCATTCCCGTGAGAGATGTTTGCCAAAACAAGAATGGGATGGCATCTCATTTTCGCAATATGAGCAGTGATATTAAAATAGGAACAAGGAAACAACAAATGCTGGCGATTGTGTGTGGAGATGGTAAATATCATATATTGCTGGTGGACTGTAAAATGGTACAACTAAATCGGGAAACAGTATGGCACTTCCTTAAAAAGTTAGAAATTACGGAGCCCAGGTGGTGGGGTGGTTACACAATGGGTAGTAACCACCAGGTTGGCAGTTTGAAGTCACCCACAGGGGCAGTCCCACCCTGTCCTAGAGGGTCACTGTGAGGCAGAACTGACTTGATGGCTTGGGTTTGTTTGCTTTGCTTTTGTTTTATAAATGATCCAGTAATCTCACTCTTCTATGAGGTGGCTTTCAAAAAGTTCCTGAGAACTAGGGAATACAGTGGGGGCTGAGTCTAGTTGGATCCCGCCCTCCTTCCCCAACAGCAGAGAAAACGAAGAAGGGTAAAGACCAGATCAGCAACGCAACGGGAGCAAAGCCAAGCCACAGTGCCCCTGAGGAGCCCCCAAATAGACTTCAGATGAGGAGAGGTCGTTCGGGGAGCCGCCCAGGACCAGTGGGGAGTCTAGAATTATCTATGCTTTTTTGGATTCTTTGGCTAGTTATTATTATTATTATTTTCATATGCATTTCTCTTTCTTTTTCTTTTTATTCAATTTTTTATTTTCTTTTTGTATTGTCTATGTTATTGTTGGTTTGCCTATTTATACAAGATAGACATGGGAAGCAAGTCTGAGGAGAAAGTAATGGGACAGAAGGTTCTGGAGGGACTTAGGGGTAGGAGGCACAGGAAGGGAGCAGTGAGCAAACAATGCCACAGACAGGGAAAACAAGGAGGGAATTAAAATCAACAAGGAGGAGCACATAGCTATCCTGGGGTGTTGAAGCAACAGCAATCTAGCTGAAAGGAATTATTAGAGGCAGAAGAAGGGTGAGCATGATGGTGGGGCAAGAAGAAGGTGGAAACAGGAAAATCTAGGAAGCAAAGCTATGAACAGAGACATAAACATAGGTGTGCTACTTACATAAATATGTTAATTCATAAGAATAGAAGTATTGGTATATGTACATATATTTATATGACTACATTGAAGAAGTGAACAGACTTTGAGCCTCTGCTTAAATTCTCCCTCAATACAAGGGCACTTTGTTCTAACAGCCTGGCATTCTGTGATGCTCACCTTACAGGCACAATTGCTGAAGACAAAATGGGCACACAAGCAAATGTGGTTAAGAATGAAAGCTGCTGGTGACCAGCTATGAAAAGATATAGCATCTGGAGTCTTAAACTCTTGAAATTAAATAGGCAGCCATCTAGCTGAGAAGTAACAAGCCCACATAGAAGAAGCATCATCCTGTGCGATCATGAGTTGTCGACAGAATCAGGCTAACAGGCATCAGAAGACCCAAAACAAACCAAAAAAGTGCTGAAAACGAGGGGGGGTTGAAGCATAGACCCCAATACATCTGTAGACAATGAGATATCTCCTCACAGAAGGGTCACAAAGAAGGGGTGAGTCAACCAGGGCTCAATATAGTATCAATGAAACACACAATATTTCTTTGATTCCTTGAAACTTCCTCATCTTCCACTATCATGACCCTAATCCTGCCTTTCACTTTGGGTTAGGCCGGAACATGTACACTGGTACAGATAAGAGTTCAGGACACTCAGAATCCAGATCAGATAAATCCCCCAGGAACAGAAATGGGAGTAGTAATACCAGGAGGGTAGGGGGAAGGTGGGAAGAAACACAGGGGAAGGGAGGCAATGGTCAGTGATATGAAATGAAAATAATGATAGCAACATGTGTACAAATATGCTTAATAAAAATTGATGTAGGAATTTTTATAAGAGCTGTAAGAGCTCCCTGTAAAATAATTTTTTAAAAATTCCTGAGAAAATTCCATTATCTTTTTTTAAGAGTTCCAAACTTCATAATGCTTTTTATTTTATATACTACACCACCCCATTAAACACAACCATTTAAAAATCTGTTTACACTCAAGAGTATCAAAAGGCCCCATAAGCATTTAGGAAAATTAAAGGCATTACAAATGGCCTATGTAAAACAAATACAAAAGTGGCTTGTATTAAGACGTTAACAGAATGACAGGAAAAGACACTTTAAGCTAGTCCCAAACCAACCGCACTTCTGAGCCAATTCAGACTCACAGCCACCCTTCTTGCAGCACAGAGTAAAACTGTCGCTCCCCTTGCCCCACCTAGTTTTCCAGGATCTGATCATGCCAGAAACAGACTACTACATCTTTCTCCCACAAAAGAACTAATGACATCAGACTTTTTATAGATTACAGAACTAATGAAACCACACATTTCATTGATAATTAAGAATTATAGCGAATATATCCTGTACGTAAATACTTTTCCTCTAAAATGTGGCTACTAGAGAGAAAGATATTTATAGACTTCTTCCACAGAAGAGCTTGATCGCAGAATCCCAAACATTTTAGACATATCTTAAGCTAGTTTTCCTTAAACAGGTCTACAGAACTACAGTGGACAGTGGTTCAAAACAAGCATGTGAATTCATTACACTGGCACACCGTAGTAAGTATCCACCTATATCACAGTTTACAAGCTGTAGTTGAAATTTGTAGCCTACTGAAAAGGGTATGACCTATATAATTGCCATTGTACCCAAAGCCAAAGATTAAGACCTCTTTCTAAAAACAGTATCCAATGAATTTTGGAATTTCATTTCATTTTTAAATGAGAGCTGTTCAACAATTTTTCAAAGTGGTGGGGACAACATATTAAAGAATGGCTGTGAAAAATGATTATGAGCAAGGTTGTTACTTTGATAACTAAGGTGAGTCTGATGAAAGCCATGATGTTTTCAATCCTTCATATGCATTTGGAACTCAGATACTGGAAGAGAAAAACTGGAGAAGAATCAATGCATTTGAAGTATGGTACTAGTGAAGACTACTGGATTACCATAAGTACCGTGCTAGTTAGGGTTATTGTGCTGGCGAGGCTTCCACAGAAACATGCGGGTGGAGTTTAATCAGGTCTCAGCTTGAATGGAGGGTGACCAGATAAATGGCTTTCCAAGGATGGACCCTTTCCCTCTCTCTCCCTGGTGATCAGACCAGGACTCTGTTGTCTGAGCTAGTCCTTTGCTTCAACCGCAGGCTTGATGTGCATCACTAGAGGTTGAGGTTCCATCAAGATCTTCTGCTTCGCCATGTTTTTTGAGAATCCATTTGACTGCTTCTCTGATCCAAGCTAATAGTCTATGCTACGCCTCAACTTCTCATCTTCCTGCTATGGTCGCCCTGCCTTGCCTGAAGGCAGACTGTCTACTTCCTTGACCTTGGACCAGGAGTCCCTGAACAGCCTGTTCCAGAGAGTGAGTTGAATTGAGCCCTCTGTACTACTGTGTGGACTAATTTAACTGCTATATTCATTCTCTCTATATAAACATATCTATAGATCTCTATATAAAACCTTAAGTGTCCTGGTTTTGCCTCTCTAGAGAACCCTGCCCAACACAAGGAGACACCTGTGTTGGAATAAGCACTGCCAGGATGCTCCATAGAAGCAGGAGACTTTTGTCTCATGTTTTGATGCGTCTTCAGAAGGGATCAGCTCCTGGAGAAGGACATCAGGCTTGGAAAAGTCAAAGGTCAACAAAAATGAGGAAAGTCCTCACTGAAAAGAACTGACAAGACTGCTACAACAAGGGGTTCAAATAGAACAACAATTCTGAGCCTGAACCAGGCGTAGGCAATGTTTCATTCTGATGCACACAGTCAACTGGATTGGAGTGGATTTGAAGGCACCCACAAGTCAGAGCACAGTAACACCCAGGGGGAGTGGGAGCCCACGCCTCCTCTCAGCCAACCCATCTCACCCCAAACAAAGTGGAGATGCAGGAAGGGGCTGGGCAGAGAAGCAGATGTAAACAGGGGCCTCTTCTAAAGACAATGACTAATGTAGGAAACTGAAAGACAGTGACAAACATAGGAAACTGAGAAATGTAGTGCTTTTTCATCAATTTGGATATTTTCATCTCTAACCCCCAATGTATTAAAGCTTTATTTAGTCTAGATGCTGACAAAGGCAAAACGAACATCATTCTGCTCAAACAATGCAGGCAGCTCACCTAATGTTGATCAAGTTGCTCTAAAAAGTGAGATAAAATTCCAAGTCAATTGGCAGCTTTTGACCATATGACAACAAAACAGTGTAAATAGGCATTTCAGGAGTCAGTCGTGTCTTTCAAGTTATTTAATCACCTAGATAGGACATCGACTTCGTGCAGCTGTATACCTTCTTCTCCAAATCATCTAGTTACAAGTTGGCTTTGTTTCTCCCCTCACACTTTTATGTGATCAACTTCAAAACTGCTACTTCCTATAGCTGAGCTCTCTTTAGCTGCCATACACATCTCCTTTCCCTCTTACTAACCTTGTTTGATGAAAAAGTGGGGTTTGGCAGATGTCATATTGTGCTCTCTACTCTTTCTTTTAAAATTGTGATATGTCCGCTCAATTCCGACATGTAACAGGAGAGAACAGGGCTTTCTTGACTGTGAATTTTATGAAAGCTGATCACCAGGCCTTTTTCCTAAGGAGCCACTTGAATGACAAACCTTTCAGGGAGCCACTGACTGACCTCAGCGCACTGGCATCGAATGAGTCCTAACTCATAGTCACCACAGCTCCGTAAACCTGGAAAATGCCCAGAATGAACCAGGGCACAAGAAAAATGACAACTCAATAGCCCCACAGCCAGCTGTCATCCATCTTAATTGAACACAATTATCTACATGCTGAATGTGTTCTAATTTAAACAACCACCAATTACTGAACATGTAACCAATTTCCCTTGTCTCATATTGCAGCCGAGAACCTGAGGACAAATTCCTAGCAAACTGATTATGTTTCTAAGTGTGAAACTGCCTACCCCCAACAAAAACTGTTGTAATATGTTCTCCTGCCAGTTGTATCTATTTCATTTTACTCCATACTCTCTGTGTGTGTTTCGGGGAAGATATTGAAATTATATATATAGCATATGTGTCATATAAATTATTATAGTTATTATATATACAATACACAATTATTTAAATTACATTCATTTAAAATTTAAATACTGTTTTACCAATATGGTTTCAAAATGACTTTTCCTTAGTTTTCATTTCCTTAGTTATTTGAGATTAGACCTTTTTTCCATAAATATATTGGACATGTGAATTTATTTAATTACCTCTCATGTTCTTTGCCCACTTGACAGGATATTGATTTCTATGATATTAATCTTAGATCTAATTCTACAGGTATTAATCTTTTACCATATGTATTACAAATATCCTTTCCCAGTTGACTATTCATCTTTTAACTTATATAGCATTCTTGACATCTGGTCTTATATTTTTCTGTGGCCTCCATAAATCTTTCCCCTTACAGACTGTTGCCTAAAAAGTCATTCTGAACTCCGTATAAATGGTTACCTATATCATTTTTTAAGTCATCTAGAATGTCCTGGCACACATAAAGTCCACACATTGTGGTCTGTGCATTTAGTATTTGTTCCAGCACCACACATGAATTAAATCTTTCCTACTGCTCAGAATGCCACCTGCATGCAGCACAATCTGTATTTCACATTATTTTAATGACTGTTGAAGGTGTGATGTGCTAATTTCAACCCTCGTGACTTGATAGGACAGAGTGGAACTGCCTCAGGGAGTTTTGAGGTTCTCAGATGAGAAGAACATCATGAGAGAGGTCGTTTTCCTGAAGCGCTGCTGGGGGGCTCAAACCTAGTTGGCCAAGCACTTACAGACCATCTTGTCACCAGGACTTTGTATTACACGGGTTAATGCTGCATAGCACAGAACCTCATTGTTTAAAAAAAATTTTTTTACCTATTTGTTTACTCTTTCAGATAAATGTAAAATAACTATCAAGATACTTTAAACCTCACAAGGCTTTGGCCCAGAAAAACATTAAACTTCCACTCCTCTAAAATCAGTGTACTTTCTTCATCTAGAATACAAACTTCCATGTAAGAGCATGTGCGTACTCCATTGATCATTTGTGATTTTCTTCGTAAAGATGCTTTGTAACCTAAGCTCAAATTCCCTGAGGAAAAAATGACCTGCCCATTTTTTTATTCGACTCTATTCTCAGTAACTAGTTGAATGCAATCACCTATAGGGTCGCTGAATGAATACGATATTCCCAGCAACTAGTACAATGTAATTACACATAGGGTTAACTGAATACAATTAAAGTGACTTAAAAATATGCCTTATTTTGTATTTATAACCCTAACTAAGAGGAACAGCATCAGACCCCTGAACACACTCAGCATCCACTTCTCAGAAGCTCTATGTTAAGACTGACAGTCTTAGGGTTGCTGTGTCGAAATGAACTTCTTGGCAGTGGGGTTGGAGCTCTGTTCTGTTGGGGGGTACGGGGAGCACACCTAATTCAGGAGTCCCTGTATGGCACAAACTGTGAACAAAGCTCTACATGAAAGAATGGAAGTCCAAGTCCACCCACAGGAACATGGGAGGAGCTAGGATGCTCCACCCAAGTCAACCAGGGAAACCCCCTTAGAACACTCCTGTACTCAGACCCTCGTGGCTCACTATGAGTCAACGTCTGCTCCATCGCTCCGAAGTCCTGATCCAGCACCCAATCTGAGGAATGGCATAACCAACGCCAAAGATCGGTAACTTAACTGCCATCAAAGTCAAATCTGGCTCACTGTCACCCCAGAGGGCAGGGTCCAACTGTCCCCGTGTGTTTCTGAGACCGTACCTCCCTGCACAAGTAGAAAACCTCTCTTTCTCCCACCACAAATGATCGTTTCTAAAGTAAATATTGTAGCAACAACACGAAAGGCAAAAAGGAAGAATGAAAGGTCCCCTGGGGTAGAGTAAGATAAACTAAAATGAACAGGTTAGGAATTCATGCTTGGGAACGGCAGAAGCTCTCTAGACCTTAGAGTGTCATCCTTCCTATATCGTTACCACAGAGTAAACATGTCGTTGGCAACGTGTTTTTAAAAGCTCTGAGTCGGTGGTAAGAAAGATTTCAGACATTTAAAGGCAATGGTCCTAAGACAGGGGTAGGTCAACAAGATGGTCTGAATCAGTATTTCTGACTTGCGCACTTCCTGAGTCCTTGCAAAAACTCCTTGCAACTAACAAAAATGGTGCTGGGTCAGGCCCAGAGTGCTGGCACAGACCGCTACAGCACCTGCACACAGTGTGTGGCACCAAGGGAGAGCCTTGCTTGATGTAACAATTCCACTAGCTATAGGATATATGTAGAAAGAGTATTTATGGTAGCCTTGCAATAATGACAAAAAACTAAGCTTAAACCCAAACAAAACTTGAAGCCCATGAATGCTCACAATTATGGCAGTGACTAAATAAACTGTGGGATATATACAATTTGCAGCTGTGAAAAAGAATGAGATATGTTTAACTATGCCTTGGAGAAAAATATCTACATTAGAATGGTAAGTTACAACAAAAAAGTTAGCCTAGGGTGTAAACCGTATGATTTCCTCTTCATAAAAAATGCTCACATGTATAAATATTTGTGTATTTTCTATGAACACAAATAGGTGCTAAAGAATAAACACTATGCCATTGACATTGGCTACTTTGGGGGATGATTACAGAGGAAGAGGAAGGGGCTATGTCCGCTCGCAGTCATGGTCTACTTTTACGTTGTGTGATTTGTTACAGTGGATAGCTCGTGTGAAAGAAAAGGCCGGTGAATTCTTATTCTTGAAAATAAATACACATGCCAACAGATTTTGAAAAAAGCTAGATTAACAATGCAAATGCAAAACCACCTCAGAATTATTAAACGAGGAACAAACAACATAATGAACTGCATTAGAGCATACTTGAGACAGTCAAGCTTTGATGACTTGAGGCTGGAGAGAGGTACTACAATTAGTTGTTCTTTGATTTCAGGGACTTATTTATTCTACTTATCTCAAGGCAAAGTTAACAGAACAAATGGTTTTGAAAGGTTCTAAATGGTGCTCAACATTTGGATATAATTCCAGGAAGTCTTCATTAATTTAGCTATTCACTGAGTGGCACATTTGACAGAGAAAATGCAAATTAGATCACTGTAGTTATTACTCTATTAGCCCTTTCAACTGGAGGGAAAGTAGGAGAGACAGAGCTCCTGCGACAGCAGCCACAATTTATTAGACTTCTGAAAGCTTTGGTGGATTTGCTCAGACACATATGAGGAGGCTTCAAAAAGTTGAGGAAACATTCCATTATTTTTCCATTCCCCTTTTCCATGAACTTTTCTAAACTGTCTCACATATTTAGGAGGCTGTGTGAAATTAAACATCTGCTGTGAAATACTCTAGAGGATTAGTGTTAAAGATCTGCTGTGATCGTTCTTATAATATACCATTCTCTATAATCTACTCAACTCTAGGAGGAAAAAAGGTTCCCAGTCAACCATCCCTAAAGTACTTTTAAATCAATGTTTTGTAAATCATGGATTATAAACTATGAATATGCCTTGAATTACATTATCTGTGCCATAATCAGCAAGCAAAGACCTTCATTTAAAACATAACATTTTAACATCAATACCTTATATAGTCCCTTCTAATCCTGTACCTGAACCCCACCTTCATGCCCCCAGCTAGCAGGAAGAAACACACTTTCTCTTAAGCCACATCCTGTGTTGATTTCCAAGGAGCTCATTTTACAATAAAAAAAAAATACAAGTTGAAGTGTCTATTAGAAAATTCAAGAGATAGTTCTATTTTTCCCCCCACCTCTCAGCAAGGTTTTTGTTATAATGAGTAAGTGGTTTTGCCTTTGAGAAGTACTTTAAAAAGAAGTCCTCTTTCTAGTATAAGAAAACAGGGATTACAAGAAAGCTGGGATCCTGTGAGCGTTCTAACAGGGGTTGAATTAAGAGCCCAGTACTAATAGCTGAGGGACAAAGAGGACTGCTGTGAGGACAACAGTTAGAAAAGGCCTCACATCAGAAAAAGCACTTCTGGCAGCAATACAAACCAGGACTTGGAGTCCCTAAACGACAGTGCTGTTTAAGTTCCAGAATGGGTTTCAACACAGAGAAGTGAAGAACTCATCCCAACGTCCAATGGCCATGGTGGCAGCTTCTTGGCTCTAGAATTATTTGTACACCACTGCAGATCAGACCGCTGTCCCCAGAGGGTCACACTCAACATAGTTCAAGAAGTTGGGAAACTCAACTTGCCTCCTCCCTTTGCAAACCACCCCACCCACTCGTCCACTGCAGGGTTAATTAAATGAACAACAACACAAAAAACTGTACCATGAGCCAGCTTCCACACGCCCAACTGCCTAAACCAGACATATGGATTATCTTTGAATTCTTTCTCCCACCCCTCACTTGTAAGATTGAATTTGTTGTGCTTACTTCGCAAATCTTTCTGAGAAACTGTCCCTTCCTCCCTAGACCCACCATCCTCAGTCTAGCTCTCAGCTACCACTGCTGACCTGACTGTGGCAACAGTGCCAACTCTTTTGCCAGCCTTCAGACTTCTTGAGAACTTCTCCTGTTTGAACACACCCATGTGCAATTCTGATTACATTACTTCTCTCTCTAAAACAATAAATAAAAGGCTTCACCACCACCCTTCTCTCTACCACTTCCCTCTGCTCTCAGACAAGAGTCTGAATTCCCCACTGTGACCTACCCCACACAATGCGACATTCTCTGGCCATCCTGAACTGCAATCCGTTAGACATATCAGAGTCCCTCTTCCAGCTCTGCCCCACAAAACCACTTTCTATTACCTTCTTCCTGAGTCCTCTGCCAAGACTTCCCAACCTATACAAGGTTGGGTGGGTACGACTCCCACGGAGCCCCTCCTTATTCCCATCACCATACTACCTGGAAAGCCTCCTATCTCTTGGGTCTGGGAACTGCTGGCTGCCCACGACTACGTGTGAACCGTTCGCATCAGCCAGCTCACAAAGGAGGAGCTTAGTCAACATGTGTTGAAGATTAACTGTGTGAAGCAACAGGGACCTGAGGGGGAAGCAAATCAAGGCGCCAGAGGTCACTGTGGGGATTACACAAGGTGGACTTTCAAAAATGGTAGGAAAACCACCCGACCAAGCCTCTGAGGGGCACAGGGATGGAAAATATAAAGCAAGGTGGTTATGCAGAGACCTAACCACAGGATCTGAAAAACAAAAGGAAGCACGGAAATCAATGATATGGCTCTGTTTATAGCTATGAATCATTTCAAATTTGAAACCTCTTTCTGTAAAAAGGTATACACCAACACCACCCCCAATTGTAAGAGCTGGAAAATTTCTCCACAAACTTTTCTATCTTTTATTCAAAAGTTTGTGGAGGTTGTTGACTGCCTTTCTTTTTATTTCTTAATATCAAAAGAGAAATGTCATCCAAACTAAGATATTTATTCTGTAATAATACAGAATGAAAATATTTTACATGCAGATCATGTCCAAATTAAATATACATATTGCATGGAATAAGAGGCAAGCATATATTATTTTCTTAAAATTATACCACTACAATCGCAAACTCACTTAGACCAGTTTTGTTATACCATAAATGACAAAAGTGATTCAGGACTATGGTTGAGCATCCTTACAGGAGATGGCTTTCTGCTTTTTGAAATTCTTTATTTCCTTTCAAACATAGATGATATACCATTTACTGAAGACAATGTGGTAAACATTCATGTTTAAGTGTATCCTTTGATATCTCTCTTGGAGTCCTTTATACTGTTGCTTTTTGTAAGGGGTATGATTTCTTGTTGTTAATAAATGTTGACCTTGAAACGTTAACAGCCAAGATGACGCATATTTTCACTCTTACAGCAATATACAGACTCAGAATGGGCCTCAAAATTATTTTTTTTTTTCAGGCATCACTGCCCTCAGGTGGTAGGAGTAGGAGGCCCAGCCTTTGCTCCTGGGAGCCAGAATTGAACCTCCATCCCAGTGAGCCGCAGTTCTGTGCACAACCACTATGCCACCGGGGCTCAGCCCTCAAAATTATTTTTATAATTAAGCAATGTTACTGTTGAATCCATTCCTGCAGCTACTAAACTGCATGGATTTGGTATTTCCCCCTGAAATTCGCGAACACATTTAAAAAGTATTCTTGCACGTGGTACTTGATATGGATTGTCTTATACAAAATCAGTTTAGAATTAATGTACCCTGAGGTACATAAAAATATATACTACTGATGGCAGCATTTGGTATATACTGTTAATGGCCATCATCTAGAAGTAAAATATGGATTTTTCAACAGTTGGATTTCTTTTTAACCAAGATACATTTAGTAGCTTGTGGGAGGTGTCCTGTCAGCCCCCAAATGAGCAAATTCTTGACCGATGCTACTGAAATGCACACACATTTCTAGATTGCCATGCCATATTTTTCAAGGATCATTAGCACCTTTCAAATTTTTATTTCAACGAGTTTTTTTTTTTCATGTGGTTTCTTTTGGGGAGGGGGGCATCACTGCCCTGGTGGGAGTAGGAGGCCCAGCCTTGCTCCTGGAGAGCTGCTGCTGGATTTGAACTGCCAATTCTGTGGGCCACAGTCCCGTACTCAACCACTATGCCGCCGGGGCTCAGGACCTCCTAGCAGTTCTTTAGGAAGCACAAGTCATTCTGTCTTTCCTGTTCCTTCAACAATGTTTTCTTTCCCAAATTCTAAGTGGGTTGAGCTTGACCAGTGGAAGATATTTTTTTGGGGGGGGAGGGGGGGAGGCATCACTGCACTCCAGTGGTGGGAGTAGGAGGCCCAGCCCCACTGCTGGAATTGAACCTCCATTCCAGTGGGCCGCAGTCCCGCGTACAACCACTACGCCACCGGGGCTCAGCCCGGTATTTTTCTTTCATATTGCTGGTGCATTTCAAGTTTTTAATGTGCCTTTGGAAACATTTAATAAATGCACAGTGAAATCCTCACTGATAAAAGTATTTTAGGAATTTTAAGGAATTCATTTTTTTAAAAAAATCATTTTGGCTGAGCCCCGGTGGCATAGTGGTTGTGCGCAGGACTAGGGCCCACTGGGGTGGAGGTTCAATTCCAGCTCACAGGAGCAAAGGCTGGGCCTCCCACTCCCACCACCAGAGGGCAGTGATGCCAAAAAAAAACCCCAAAATAATTTTATTTGGGGCTCATACAACTTATCATAATCCATACATCTATCTATGTGCCAAGAAGAATTGCCACAACTTTTAAGGGGTCCGATATAGGAACATAACTTCCTTAATATCATCACATGAGAGTGTTTTTGCTTTTGATTTTAAAGTTATAATCATTATTCAGGCAATTGATACCACTTGTATCATATCTTTCACACTGACCACGAGAACTTTTTATATTCATCGACTTCTTTATCTTAAAAATCATAGATGATGCTACTGCACATGTAAGATCAGGGGAGGAATTTCAAAAATACACCTAAAAGAAACACAGAAGGGGCTCAGCCCCAGTGGCGTAGTTGTTGTGCGTGGGACTGCGGCCCACTGGGATGGAGGTTCAATTCCAGCTCACAGGAGCAAAGACTGGGCCTCCTACTCCCACCACCAGAGGGCAGTGATGCCTAAAAAACTAATAAAAAAAACATGGAAGAAGACTTGCAGGTAGTAGGTACAATCCTGACACGGGCTGTCTTTTGTTTGTCTGTCTTAAACAGCTGTAATCATAGTGCACCTATACTGGATTTGTAACAGTGTACATATTTTTGTGAGAGTTCATACAAGAATTCTTCTGTGGGTACACAGTCTTCAGATTCATAAATTTTAAGGGCTGAGTAAATGCCATCAAATAAATCTGAGTTATACTTAGGTCACTTCTAATCTGAATCCATTTTATAAGTATTGTAACATATACAAATTATTTCAATTTTTATTTCTGCAAATGAGGGCAGTCCCGCACCTTATCTTTTTTTGTTGTTGTTGTTGTTTTTTGGGCATCACTGCCCTCAGGTGGTGGGAGTAGGAGGCCCAGCCTTTGTTCCATGGAGCTGGAATTGAACCTCCATCCCAGTGGGCCACAGTCCCGCGCACAACCACTACGCCACCAGGGCTCAGCCCCCCCCACCTTATCTTAAAAGAATTATTTTACTAACACACCCTTGGCACCCTGTCCACAAGAACAACACTCCAAAGAGTGGACGGTTGATGAGGTGAGGTTAACATTTGGCACCCTATGATTTGACCTCCCTTATGAACCCTTAAAGGTGTTCTAGTTCTTATGTCAACACATTTTCTGTGTTGTTTTTGATGGAAGTTGTCTTATTTTATCATTCCTTTGCTTTACTCTTTAATGTTTTCTGTGCATGAAAGCCAGAATTGGTCAACCTATGGAGACAGTTAATGGTTCCTTGAGGGTATGGCAGGGAAGGTTGGAGGGAAGTGAGGAGGCAATAACAATGAGTACACGAATGAAGAAAATGTTCTAAAACGGATCGTGGTGATGACTCTACAACTCTTCTTGATGTGATTGAACTATTAAATTGTATGAACTGTTAAATTATATGCCAATAAAGCTATGGGTGGGGGTAGGTAGCTGGTATGAGAGTAGAAAAAACAAGGCCTGTCAATCAAAAACAAGCCTGGCGGACTGAGGCAAAACAGCAAGAAGCAATGTCCTGCACAGCAACAGTGAAGGTCTGGGAATGGAAGAGGCGCAGCTGAGCGGGCATTTGGACAGGAATGGTGCAGATGGAGTCAGTTCCTGAGAGCCTGAGGGAAAGTCAGAGTGGGACGGCCTTAGGTTCTCAGCTCATTAATGAAGAGTTCCACCCTACAGCTGTCCCTCTTCAGAAACAGGTGGTCACCGTGGTGCCTGGACCATCTCGGTGTCTGTAAGAGTGCAGCAACTGTTTCCAAGAAGCAGCCATAGCCGTGGGCTAGTACCAAGTATAAACCCAAAAAGCCACAGTGGGCAGCAGGGGATTCTGACCTCTCTCCAATGGCTTGGGGCTATCAGGCAAAGAAAGGGAGAAGGGGAAGCCCGAGGATAGCACTTATTTCTGAGGGGTATTCTGGAGAGCCTTTAAGAAGTAGAATCATAAGCAGCTATGGAAGTTTTGTGGGCTTGGCTGTAAACTGTGAGGTTGAAGGTTTGAACTCACCTAGCGGCATCTCAGAAGAAAGGTCTGGTGATCTATGTGTGAAAGCAATCAGCCACAGAGAACTCCATGGCACAGGTTTACTCTGGCACCCCCCGGGGTTGGCACGTGTCCCAATGGACACAATAGTCACTGGTTGTAAGATGGAGATCCACTCTGTGTGAAATGGTCATTCAATAATATCACCACCCATCCCTTCTTCCACCCCCTGTCAGGGACAGTTAAATTTGTGCCAACCGTCAAATTCCTTCCCTGGTAGGCTTCTGATAATTAAAATTTGAGTCAGCACTCAGAAATAATATTTCCATACAACTCTGTCATCTTCCATCACTCTTTTGCTGACCTCAACAGCTTTCTGACTTCCCTTCTGTTCACAGGACAGTGAAAACCTCCTAGGTAGCACATTCTTCATTAACATGTCCTGTTTCCTTTTCCTTCTACCCAGGCAGCGCAGATCCAGCTACAATGGAAGACAAAGGAGGCCTGCCGTCCCCCTCCAGACAGACCCACCTGTGGTGTCACGCAATTACAGTCATTTCTATCTATCGCATCAACTTCACAAGTAGAAATACATAAATCTTGGACCAATATTTACACATCATCGTAAAAGCCAGCCTACTGTGCAGTCTTGAATTCAACATGCTTAGAAATATTAACCGAAAAATGACCAACAAGCTATACTTTACAATTAAAACAGCTATCCCTCTCAGACACCCCCCACCCCACCCCCTACCAAGCATCTTTGGTGCCTCATTCAATACTCCACAGAGACCCTTTAAAGAACACAGTCTGTGCTTTCAGCAATAACTGACATCCCTGTAAATCCATGTAATGCTCAGAAAATAAATCCCGGGCTCTCTGCTGCCCATACAGCCACATTAATCTTATGAATAGTACCACACAAGCCCGCTTCTCCCTCCTGCCCTCCCCTCCATCTGCTGTAAGTAGGGCAAGTATTTTACTCATGTTAATTGTTCTGACAGATGAGGATCAACACTGCTTTAATCCATTTGCAGCCCAGCACGGAGAACATTTGTCTTCTCAAATGCTGTTAGCAGCAAGCACACTGGCTGTGAGTCACACACCAGGTACTTCAGGGCAATCGCAGCACTCTTAAGAGACTGGCTCCACTCTCCTCGGGTGTGAATCCGGGGAAATGCTTCCCCAAATTGGCTCTAGGATTCCCAGTTGCCCAGGGGTTGTGTTGAAGTCTTTCGAAACAACAGGAAATAGGATTTTCACCAAGTTAAGACAAACAGGATTCCTGCTTTCTATTTGAACGTGTTAAGGTATCTTCTCTCTTAAATCAATTAATCATATACAACCCCCCTCACCACCACCCCAAAAGATAGAAGGAATGGGTTAAATTCTGAATGATTGAACCATGTAATGAAGCAATTTGGTTAGAAATGTGCCCTTTTAAGGATGAGGTGACTAGGCCACCTAGTTGTACTCACACTGGGCACAGTGGGGACAATGCCTTACAGAGGTGACAAGGACAGAGGCTCGGAGCTAAGGACCAAACTCATTGTTGCAGAACATCTTCCCATTCTGGACTGCCCCGCCTGTTGCAAAGCAGCACCCCCAGCACCCGCCAACCAAAGTGATCCGAGGGCCAAGAGTTAATTCCCACTCAACGATCGACAGAGGGTTTCGGCAGGGACGGTCCACGTGTACAGGCGCCTGCAGCTCACAACCTAAACAACTCACACACATCTCGAGACATGGGGGTGCGGAAGCACACACTCCGTTTTTCAAAGGTTCTTTGGAAAATGTCATCATCTTTTCATTCCATTTTTCCATGAACATTTTGAAGCTTCCTCCTGTGTCTATGTATGTGTGTGCACATTTAATGAATTATTTATTTGCTTTTATTCAAATACATTTTTTTTTTGTTCTTTTAGGGCATCACTGCCCTGGTGGTAGGAGTAGGAGGCCCATCCTTTGCCCCTGTGGAGCTGGAATTGAACCTCCATCCCAGTGTGTGCAGTTCCGCGCACAACCACTTACGCCACCAGGGCTCAGCCCTCAAATACATTTTAAGGTTTGGTGACAAAGTTTTTCAGACCAGCAGGCCTTAGTCAATACCGTAACTCAGCAGGGTGCACTTCTATGTGCCACCCAGGGGCTCCGGAGATAAGATCGGGGCCCTTAGAGTGAGGCACACACACTTCCCTGCAGATCCCACCAACTGCTGTGGGTACTACAAGTATTAAGTGGTATAATATATTTAAATCTGGCTCATGAGTGCCCCTAGACCTGGGTTGACTGCCATATTTGGGTAGCGGTTAGGGTCCGTAGTTCAAAACCGGCAGCAGCTTTGAGGGAGAGAGACTGGGTTTTGTATTCCCATAAATAGTTGTGGTCTTGGAAACCCATGGGGGGGTCGCGAGGAATCAGCAGTGACTGAATGACAGTGGTTTGGTTTGCTTTCTGCAGTTACTAACTATTATTTCTACCTAAACCTTGGTTATAAATGACCTGAAAAAGTAGCTGTGTTATGTGCTACAAATTCCTCAGAGGTTTCTAGTCTGGCCCAGATATTTAGTCAAAGAGAATTTTTATGGAGAATAAATACCAGTGGCCAGACAGCACACTCCCCCTCCTCTCCACCCTCTGCTCCTGCCAAGTATCATCTGAGGATAGAGCCCTCCCTGTCCTCCCCTGAGCAGTATGGCTTCACTAACATCTGCACTCCGCTGGCCCATCTGTACCCACAGCTCAGCTCTCACATGATTCGGAATTTGTCATTTTCTCTTTCCTAATCCTTCTTTCTGTCATATTTGTATTTTCTCTTCATTTCCGGTCTCTGTCTCCTCTGCTTTCAATGTAATAACCTTACACATTTCAAGTTTTCAGTACAGTGCTAGTTCAGAAATCTAATGAAGAAAAATAACCAGGGTATGACTCAGATTTACTGCAATATATCCAGTAGAGAACCTGCTTGCAAAATTCATTCTGTATCCGCCTTAGAGGCAAGACTAATGATTGCCCCCTTCTCTCCCCTTCACCCCCACCACCTCCTCCTCCTTAGTCCTGAGTTCAGGCTACACTGGTGAGAAGAGAGAATATTCTTCTATGGTGGGCTCTTGCTTTGTCAACTTCCAGGTATGGACTGGCCTGTAAACTACAACTTAGTAATCATTCACACTACTGACCCCAAAAAGGCATAAGCTATAATGCCAGTCCTTCCCCAAAAGAACACACAATTGCATACGTGTTCATCCTCTATGTTTACATTCCAAGGTCTACTAAGTATAGGGGAAACACACATATATAGTCTCTACAAGGGAAGACACTCAAACTTCAATAGCAATGATCTCTGGATGGTGGAAGTCTTAGGTTATGCTTGTTTTACTATTCTCTGAGTTTCCACATGAAAGACACGAATTCTTTTCTAATTAGAAAAACACTCAAATAGACCCAATCTTGTTTCACCTACATGAATCTGGCATTATATTGACACATCATTAACCCAATGTATAGTTAAAGTGTAAGACATATAGAGCAGCTACTGATTAATTTTGGAGAGAGGAAGCTTGAACTTGCCAGAGTGAGTAGAATCATGCAGCTGTGCTCTAAAAACCTACATGCATCCTTCCCGGCTCTGGTTTTCCCACTCAGCACAAGACATCTGTACACAATCCAATGACAGCTATTGAACACAGCTGACCTTAAGCTACCAGAGACACCCCCAAACTGAGACAATTTTTAGAAATGCATTTTGATGGGAAGCTTTGATTCCCAAGAAGCCATCCCCTTCTGGATCTGTTGCCACCAGAATATGCCTGGATGGCCACAGGTGTCTTCAGACAGCATGAGGCAAATGTTAGACCAGCACCATTCATCAGAGTGAAAGGACTCCTGGTGGCGCAGTGACTAAGTGCTTAGTAGCTAACTCAAAGCAGTTCAAATCCACCCCGGGCTCTGCAGGACACAGCAGCAGCAATCACCTTCTGTCAGGATTGACAGCCTTGGAAACCACATGGGGTTCTGTTGTCCTATCTTTCTGTTATCAGGGGCAACACATTTGTTCTGTCCTACAGTCTCGTTACCAGAAGGAAACCGATATGCTGCTACTGCATTTGGTTTGGGGTTTTTAATTCACCAGAACACTAGGACCAGCCTTGGAAAAGTTTTGATTAGGGTTTAGAAACATGTTCTGATGAGCTACAGCTGTAGTACGACTCACAGGATTGTGGCTGGACTATTCTGTTGCTTGGAAACATGGAAGTCAATATTTAAGAAAATGAACAATAAAACATACCATGTATACGTGTGTAGAAGCCGAGTTTTTCAGCACATTGTATATGCAGTCTTTGTGGTAAAATTAGGTTCCTCGGCTGATATTCAGGTCAGCTTACACTCAAGTATAAAAAAGTATGTACTCTAATGATTTATCTCAACTATGAACCTCCTGTAAAATATATTTTTATCTATCAGAGGCTCAAGTGGGAAGAGAATGCTTTGAAAATGATGATGGCAGCCTATGTGCAGATGTGCTTGACACAATGGATGAATGTATGGATTGTGATAAGAGATGCAAGAGCCCTCAATGTAAGAAAAAAATATATGTCTTTTATCCATAAAAAAATAAATATACAAGTGAAAAATAACTCAGTGATACTGTGTGTGCCATCAAATTGAAACTGACAATGAGTTTGTGATGCTTTAAGATTGGCCTCCGCCAAAGTAAATACTGTGTGTGAAATTTTAGGGGGTTATGCCCACAGACCCAGCCTTGGGAAAGAGGTAACCTCTTAGCCCATCTGATTTGTTGACAATGGCCATACACAGGTTGGCTAGTGATGTGGCTAATTTGTGAAGGAATATGGATGCAGTGTCAGAAGTTTATTAAATAGGCAATGACGACAAAGATCCTAGAGAACAGAGTGAAACGCCCCTCTAGGATGGCCAGCCTGTTGGTTTTATGGAAGATCACCTGGTCTCTTTGTTTCCACGGAGTCCCTGTTGGGTTCAAACCAATGATCTGATTAGCAGTCAAGCACTAATCTGAGCCCCCACCAGGGCTCCTGCAACTCACGTGGCCTTGGCTGTATTCTGACTCTGGGTTTGCACCAGCGGAGAGGGCCCAGCCCTGACTTTTACCTCGCTGGGCCTCAATTTTCTTAGCTAAGGGAATAAAGCGAGATGAGTCGGTGTGTGAAAGAGCAGAAAGAGCCATGCAACAGACGATCGCAAGGGCCACGGTTAATAACACTAACCATAAATGGCACACCTCAAACCTGCGATTGTTGGAGAACTTAATCAAACTGAAGGTTTGAACCTCTGGACAGCCCCCTTCATCACCTGTAAAAGACATGAACCCTGGTTCCAAAATGGAAACAGAAAACAGAGGAAAGTATACAAGATGTTCTTGGACAGGGTGCTGCAGGACAAGCAGGTCTCCTTACTGGTAAACCACCATACACTCCAGACCCTGCCCTACCCTGCCTTGGTGCCTTCAGTCACAAGGGTGTGATCTCACAGGCAGGAGCACATCTACAGCAGCCACCTAACAGCTGTCTAGTCTTTATCTAAAGGCCCTGGGGCAGTTAGTAAAGACACTAAGTGTCCTTATCTCCCTTCTTTTCTAGAAGGTGAAAACTAACATTGGACTCTTCACCAGGGCTATTCCTTACCTGTCAACTTGGTTTCCAGATTAGGGGAGGGTCTATGACTCAAATCGCACCTGTCCTTCCACCGGAAGTGCCGTTACAGAGGTTTTGATAGAAGAGAAGGGACTAAACTGCATGCCCGTGCCAGAAAGAACAGCATTTGAGTTAGCGTGGGTGGAAGGTCTTTCTCTTAGCCTTCCGGAGCTTAGGATCTGCTCTTCCATGCTAGCATTCAAGGCAAACCCAGGGCTGTGCTGTTGCTTCTGACTCACAGTGACCCTACGCACAACTCTGCAGTACCGGCGAGGTCGTTCCTGGGCTAAAGTCCATGGCTATGCTCATTGTGTCAAATCGGCTCTCTGAAGGCCTTCTGCTTTTTCTCAGACCCTTTGCTGTAGCAAGCATATTGCCTTCCCCAGGGCCTGGTCCCTCCGGAGAGCACGTTCCAAGTACAGAAGACAGCTTGTTCCCTCCTTCACATTTCATTTTGTTGCTGTTGGGAGCCACCAAGTGTGACACCAAGTGTGACTCAACCCTGTGTACAAGAGAACCAAACACTGCCCAATGCTGTGCTGTCCTCACATCTGTTCTTACGCTGCAGTGTAGCGCTTGTCTGTCAGTGTGCCCCACTGTGGTGGCCTGCGTGCCGCTGAGAGCCATGTCACCATGATTCCAGACGCCAGCAGGGTCACTCAAAGTGAACAGGTGGGGCTGAGCCCCGGTGGCATAATGGTTGTGCGCGGGACTGCGGCCCACTGGGTTGGAGGTTCAAATCCAGCAGCAAGGCTGGGCCTCCTACTCCCCCCACCAGAGGGCAGTGATGTAAAAAAAAGTGAACAGGTGTCAGCAGAGCTTCCACACTAAGACAGAATACGAAGGAGGAAGAGGCATTCATTTCATGACTGTAACCATTTTCTTCACAATCACCATACATTCTTCTTCCATTCCTCGCCACTGTCCAGCTCTCATGGACAGCACGGCTGGGGTCAAGCACACCTGGGGCCCCAAAGGGACATTTTTTCTTTTTAACATTTTTTTTGGGGGGGCATCACTGCTCTCCGGTGGCGGGAGTAGGAGGCCCAGCCCCACTGCTGGAATTGAACCTCCCTCCCAGTGGGCCACAGTCCCCGCACAACCACTACGCCTCTGGGGCTCAGCCCCTTTTTAACATTTTAAAGAGGTCTTTTACAGCCGATTTCCTGAATGCAGCACACCGTTTGGTTTCTTGTCAGCAACCAACAACAGCAGCAATGACAAGGACCATCCACCCTGAGCAGAATTCTTTGGACGCCTGTGTCTACCACAGACAGCAGCTGGAGTCGGAACCAGAGCAGATCAAATGTCTGGAGAACTGTGCAGATACAGCAAACCACATCTTCATTAAAAGCAGCACAGGGAAACTGGAACCAGTCCAAAGAAATATAAACTATGTGGAGTCCAAGACCAGGGAGGAACTTTTGCCAGAAAGTTCTATGTCTTATCTGAGAGAGAAAGGGGGGAAATAAGGAGGGACCGCTACTGATTAACATCTACACAGTGCCGTCACCTCACCCACTCCTTTGTCCTGTTCACTCTTGCATCCTCACAAATCCTGAGCTGTAGTCTTTCAGTTGCACATTCTGAAGTCCATGCAGAACTGTAGTCTTTCAGTTGTACATTCTGAAGTCCATGCAGAACTGTAGTCTTTCAGTTGCACATTCTGAAGTCTGTGCAGATTAAAAGGAAGGACTCTTCAAAGTCACAGAGTTGGCACACAGAACGAGCATGACGTCAAAGTGCCCTGGTGGCATCATGGTTGCACTGAGGGCTGCAAACCGTCAGGCCAGCATTTTGGAACCCCCAGTTGGCGTCTTAGGAGAAAGCGGAAACTATCTTCTTCTATACAGACTTACCACTTGAAGCCCACTGGGGCAGTTCTGTCCTGTCCTACTGGGTGGCTGAGTCAGAATCCCCTCCACGACAGCGAGTGGTTTTGCTCTTTGAGTCCACTCCAAAGATGATATGAGAACTTCCAAAGAACTGCACCCTCTTAACATCACTGGAACTTTCTCTCAGAAGACTGCTTTCCCATCTGCTGGCAGTGTCAATTTGCTGGAATGGATTTCAAGTCATACCAATACTCAGGGCGAAACATAATGGGATAATTCAGATCTATAACTTCTATTCAAAGTTATCTATGAAAACAAACTCACATTCTAATTCCCTGCCTCTTGTCTTCTTTCCACTCAACTGGTTTTCCCTAATGCTGAGCATAACAACTCATTTGTTCCAACTGGCTAGAAACATGTTAGAAGAAAAATGGGATCAACTAGCAAAATTTAATTTTACTGATCTGTGGAAATGCCCATGGAATTCCCCTACAACAGCTTTCCATTTCTTTAATTCTATAGAAACAGAGATCAACAGGCTGAAAAACCAATACCCAAACCCACAGTCATCGAGTTGATACCGACTCTTGGCGACCCTGTAAAACAGGGTAGAAGGTATGTTCTATCATTTCTTTAATTCTATAGACACAGAGGTCAACAGGCTCAGTTCATTAAAAATAGCAAGTGAAGAAATGAACAGGTGAAGTCTTGAGAATCTGCCTGGGACTCCAGAGCACATAACGTCTGTTTAAGATCCTTAGGTTCCATGGGCAGACAATGGTACTCTAGTTGGCTGACAGCTCAGCTTCACATAACCACATCTAGTATTATGCACCGGAATCGTCAAGCAGACAATCTTGAACTTTAAAGCACTAACTGGCATACACTCAGTGAAAAACAAAAAAACACAAGAACACCGTGAAACTCTGTCTTTAAGCCCCAATCAGTTTATCTTTAACGGAAATGGCTGCAGAAAAGGAGGCTAACCGTTCCTTTCCTGGGAAGCCTCCAGAAAAACCTACTGAGAATACATGATCCCAGCTACTGTGTTAACAGTGTTCAAAAAAACCAGAATTACCATTAGACCATAGAAGACTGTTAACCACTGGCTTCCACTGTTAAAGAAAAAGGACATGTATGAAGAGAAAATGTCCAAAAGGAGGTTTGCGTTGAGTCAAAGTTGGTTCTTGACCTTAGAAGCTGTTACCAGGATCAGACTCTGACTCTCCAGGCATCGAGGGTAATATGCACAAGAACAGGATTACTCGGTGCAGTCATATTTAACCGAAGGTAAAAGCCCTCGAGGGAACCACTATTCTATAGGCCTGAAAACTTTATAGGAAACAAATGCTTCTGACGAGCCAAAAAACTAAAAAAACACAGGCCCGGCCAGCGAGTCCGTCTGACTGGTAGTGATCTACAGGATTTACAGGATAGAGCTGTCCTTGTGGGTTTCTTTTTGTGAGTAGAAAAACTCCCTTTCACCTAGAGTGGCTGGTGGGTCCACACTGTGGACTTTGCAGTCAGTAGCCCAACATGTAACCATGATAGCACCAGGGTTCATGAATGTTCCTGTACTCACACCTTCACACAGAAAGTGACCTCTTGGGATGGGATGTACAGACCATCTTGTTTGAATTTCTAGTTAAGCAATTCTAAGATTCACAGGTACTTCATTTCCCAATCCACAGATTAGAAGCAGGGAAAAACTGAAGGGTCAAAGACAGCTAGACTGATGTCAGCAAGAATTGACAACTGACAGAGAGAGAAGAAAAAGGAAATTACACACACACACACACACACACACACACACACACTTTAAAGCAAATGTATTTAGAAAGCCACAGTCTAGGGACACAGATAGATGCTCAGAGTTTCACAAGCCTCCATGGCCTCTTAGTCATTACCATCTCTGAGCACGCTAAAATAATTGATCACAAGTGTAGGAGAGAAATATGGCTTGGTAGCAAAACACATAAAAGAGATTTAGGAATTCTAGGTTACACTGAGTTCACTGTGAATTAAGTGTGCTGTGGCTGCCAAGAGGACCCGCAGCAAAGCTGGGGAGTGGTATAAAAGGGGGTCCGTGCCACCCCACTCAACACTGGTCAGAGGAGAGTCTTTCTGGACTCCTTGTTTTGAGACAAAAGAGCAGAGGAAGATGCATTCAGTGGAGACGGAGGTATGTTAGTGCAGAAGTCGCGGCCTTCCAGACTGAAACCTCCAGTTGGAGTACCAGTCAATGGGTAGCAAGCACGTAGAGTGTCTGCTCGTCTCTCCGTGGAGGTTGGAGTATGGTGCTAAGGCTGTATGGGTTTCAGCGGAAAGTCCAGACTAAGACGAACTAGGAAGAGGGTGGCCATGAACAACTAAAACTCCATGGATTCCCAGCAATCCCTCCACAATTGATCATCGAGATGATGCAGGCCCAGTCAGTGAGGTTTCCCAAAGGAACACCAGGAGTCAAGAGCCAGCTCACTAGTTGTTCACGACAGTGTCAGAGTGATTTTGTCATGTGGGGGTGGGTGGAGAGGATGATACAGAAACCCAATAAACCAAGAGTCCATCAGTTGATATTGAGTCTAATCTGATTCATGGCGACCCCAGTTGTATCAGAGCAGAACTATTTCAGAAGCAGGTTGGGTGGCCTCAAACACCTATCTTTTGGTTAGTGTCAAGATGCTAACCTTGCATACCACCGAGGGCTCTGGGAACCCTGTCGGCAGGATTACATCGGCTCTGCTACAGCTGAAGCAGGATAAAGCCCCCTGAGGGAACTTGTGGAAGGAATCCTTGGCTTTCCCTGGAGACGTGCTCAAATTCACACTGCAAATGATCTGTTCGCTTCCACTAGATCTCACATCAGCAGAGTGCCCTGAACAGAATCTCTGTGGCCTGGCTTTGTCTTCAGCTTTGCTTTTCAAACTAGGGGAGCTCAAAGTGAGGGGAACCAGGACTGTCTCAGTAGGCACTTGAAGCCACAATTCACAGGACTCAGAGGTTACCAACTGGTTATACCAAGGGTCCTCAAACTATGGCCCGGGGGCCACATGTAGCCCACCGAGGATATTTATCCTGCCCCTTAGGTGTTTTTGCCGCCACCGCTGTCCTGCTTAGCAGCCGAATCATCCCGGGCCCCTATAGTCTGGCCCTCTAACAGTCTGAGGGACAGTGAACTGGGCCCCTGTTTAAATTTTCAGGACCTGGTGATGCCTCTCCACTCTACTCACTGGAATCTGTTCTAAATGTAAATGGCTTTAACATAAAAATATGTTTCTGGATTTCTTTGAACTATCAAAACCCTGGGCAACCCAGAGTTTGCATCAAGGATGGAGTCAGGCACTAGGACTGATGGGAGGACCCAACCCTGACCTCTTAGTCCCTCTCCAGCTTGCCACCCGTCTACATCGTGGCCAGCAAGCCCGTTCAAACACAACCAATGACTCCGCCGCACACATTTACCCTACTCTGCTTAACATGAGTTTGTAATGGCTCTGAGTCTGCACAGCAACACTTTTACTTTGTGTAAAAGGGGCTTTGCGTATCTCCAAACTGGAACAATACAGATGTCTTTAGAAAAACAATGCAAAGCACAAATGAACTTTTAAGAGAAAACAAACACTGGTCCTGAGGTGTTGGGAGAAAGACCAAGCCCTTGGCAGGATTGGAGACTGTGGGCATGAGGGGATAGACCCAGGACTACCACCCTCAGTCTCAGGATAGGCTCTCGTTGTAGGCATTCCAATTGTACCCGCTTGAGAAGCAGCCCCCTAGGTTTCAGAAATGGTCTCACTAGACGCCAGGGCAGCTGGACTCTTGAAGTTCTACTCCAATTCTGAGAATGTTTATTCCAGAAATACAAGAAAAATAACTATCTGTTCTCATTCACAGAAAAATCTGGGGTTGTCCTGTCTTGGGTGCCTGTGATAAAATTCTCTAAAAACAATCAAATGTCACTGTGGTGTATGAATCCATTTGAAAAGTCCAATTACCAATCCACCGTCAATCTGTACAGGCTAGGCTTTTTACATTAGTGTGAGGAAGCATTCTTATTTTGCTGTGAGAAGAACCTGCCCACTCTTAGAGAAGTAACTTAAAGAGTCTAAGCTGGCTCTCCAGCCCTCCTTTCTGGTACGGTAATGATCACTCGAGAAACTCCCTAACAGCTTGTAAGAACCAGATATGTACTCATCACAGAAAGCGCAGGGACACTTTCCCCAGGAAGTAATTTGTCACACGAGCAAGCCACACCAGGCTAGTCACACCCAGCTTACAACCTGGGCTCCCATGGCTGTGCTGCATGTGCACAGCACATCCAGGGACAGAGTCATAACAAAAGAACCATAAACAGATCTGGGACAGAGTCCCCCTCCCGCATGATCTCATCATTCTAGAGATGGAGAGTAGGACCGAGTAAACCAAATCGTAGATGAGCCTCTCTGAGCCCTGGTGTTTTGAAAAGGGGATGTAAAATGGGCCATGCATTATTTAGAGTTAAGGAGGCTGGGACCTCAGATGGGAAATGAAATAACAGATACAGCTTATATTAGTGCCAGCTCGTCCACATTACACGCAAGCCTTGTGGTTGTCTCTGGACGCCCCGTTTCCATTATAAATTTATTGCAGCCATGATTGGATGTTGTCAGGTTTTATGAAAAGGACCAACTGACAAACAAATTTTCATTCATATTCTCGCTCTCTCTCTCAAACCCAGCTACCTCACAAAGGAGGCTTGCAAAGAAAATTCGAATTATTCTAGCATGACCAAGAAATACAGAATCGATATGGTCTAATATGGGAGACCGCAGTTTTCATTTGTTGATGCACATAGCCCTGGTGACTGCAAACTGCCTCATTTAATAGGGAAATCTGATCAAGAGCTTTCCACCTTGCTTTGCTCTTCATAATCATTAAGTGAAACTGTATTAACAGCAACACAGCAGCAAGACGTCAAGGGTCAGGCATACCCACTCATCATAGCATTTTCTCATCCCTACAGCCCCAGCAAGGTAGGTGCTATTGATCTTTTTCATCTCAGCTCACGTGTATAAAGTACTTGAGTCTTAGAGGCAAAAATAATCTGTCCACAGTCACATGGCTGGTAAGGAGCAGGGGCAGGAATCAATCAAAAGGTCATCCTGACTCCAAACCCATGCTTCTCACTTAGGTAAACCCAGAGCTCGATGCACTCGGGATGTACCCAAGCCAATTTTCCCTTGAAGACAGAGCAAAGAACATTAGAAGACAGAATTTAAAATCAACAACAGCAACAACAACAAACCTGCCCTTGAGGGTTATCTGAGTTAATCTTTAAGGGAGCAGAAAGCCTCATCCTTCGCCACTAAAGCAACTGCTGGTTTCAAACTACTAGCCTAGTGATTAGGAATCCAACATGCACTCCACTGTGTCACCAGGACTCCTGCAGAAGCCAGGATCAGACCATGTAAACAGGAAACGGACACTATGATGGATTAAGCTGTCACTGCAAAGCATGTGTCGGAACCCTCATGCCCTAGTCAGTGTAGCGTGTGTCCAGTCACTTCCACCAGAAGCAGCAGCACAGACTGAGACAACAGCGCGGCTGAGGGAAGATAAGCAGGAAGATGGCTGAGTACTAAGGAATGCGGAAGGGATACAGGTCTGCCCCATTCTCCAGCCCAACCCGAGCGGACACAGAAGGCCTTCCTCTGCGGCCAGCACCCTGGGTCCAGTCTTTAGCCTCCTGAACGGTCAGGAAATAGATGTCTGCTCTCTACAGCCACCCACCTTGTGGTGGTTCTGCCACAACAGCATAGGAACTGAAGACAAAGGAGGAGAAGGCAGTGTGGGAGGTACAGCCCCTGCCCCTCCATGGGACAAGGGCGAACTTTGTGCCACAACTTTTCTGAAAGCAAAGTCCTAATTAGCAGGCTGCCTATAGAGCACAATGCAAAACACTACAAAAATGCCCCACAAGTCAAGAGAACCCACCTTACCTCAGGTTGGGGCAATGCTTCCTTCTTAAGGCTTCCAGCTGGTGTGCCTAAAACAATCCCTGGGTGTATGCACTTTGAGCCCAGCGGCAGCCACCGTCCACCTCCCACCCCTGGCTCCAGATATCCGCCACAGCAACTCTTTTCTGAGCACGAGACTCAAAGTCATGCCTCTAGGGGAGGGGCTCAGTGTAGCTTAATTTCACAGGACTGATTAAAGTAGGTTTGAAGGTCGCACCCTTGTGTCATAGGGATAAGCAGAAGAGAATGGTGCTTAAAGAACCAGCTAAAGAGAGACCTGGTCATTGATCTGTTATGAGGGACAGTAAGTAGATCACAGAAAACAAGGATGACCTCCACCCAAACTGCCCATGGGAGATCATCTTTAAATCATAAACCAGAATTAGCCATTAGACCAGTGATTCTCAACCTGTGGGTCACAACCCCTTTGGGAGTCAAAGGACCTTTTCACAGGGGTTGCCTGATTCATAACAGTAGCAAAATTACAGATATGAAGTAGCAACAAAAATAACTTCATGGTTGGGGGGGGGGGAGTCACCACAACATGGGGAACTGTATTAAAGGGTCGAGGCATTAGCAAGGATGAGAACCACTGCTCTAGAGGGTTGAAAAACCCAACCACGGTTAAACTTAACTAGTAAAGAAAGTCTGCCTTGAGCATCTTGCTCTTTCACAGATCCGATGTCCACAACTCGAAAGATTAGCTAGTAACTCAGGGGGCAGTGGGCTGATGTGAACAGGGGGAGCAACTCAGAAAAGGAGGACCAGGAGGGTTGGAAGGGTCGAGTCACTGTAACTATCTGAACCTGCAGAGATGGTCCCATGGGTGTGTTCTGCTGTGCATATTCTGAACAACAAAGAAACCTTATAACTCAAGCATGACCAACTGACACCCACACTCACATGCCGACGTGGGTGCAGCTTGTTCTGCTCAGCCACCACCACTGCTGGGGGAGATGACGACCTTCCCTACCTTCCCTACCTGCTGCCACTCAAACCCACAGCTTCACTCTGACACACCAACCTCTCGTCAAAAGACGGTTTTCTCTGGACTCAGTATTGCAAGCAGAGTCAATGTTGACTCCCAGGGGAGGGGGATGGAGAACCTTTGAAGAATGAAGATTGGTGGCTAGCAAGGTTGACGACAAGCATGTGCCGCAATTTTTGCAAGATGTTCCAAAAGGGTACAAAACTGTGCCCACCTGGATTAATAAATTCTCACCTTTGGTTATATTTGCTTCCAGATTTTTCTAAAGGAATTACCGTGTTAGACTTACACTTGAAGTCCATTCTGCCCCTCAAAGGCAACCATTGGTATGAGTCCACCCAACCAGGTCTATGGAGAATTTAATTTGTGATAAAGGGATAGGTGTGGGCATCTTTTAACATTCATTTCTGATCACTGTTCAATGGTCGTCACCATTAGCTTCAAGCAGTCTCAAAATTAAAAGCCTGCCCTTTGGGGGGATGTGTGCCTGATTTTACAAGGAGGGAAACGGAATCTGAGCTGGAAACTGTACTGAACACCCAGGATGACTCTGAATGATGCAGAAGCAGGACTCAGTGACACTGAGCCCACAGCCTAAGACTATGTCTCATTCTTGACTTACACTTCCCTCAGGAAGTGCACCACACAATCGACTCCCAGAGAAGAAATAAAAGTGAGCGCAGACCAAACCAGAACCCAGAGGACATCCAGGTCACTCCTGCATGGGCTCAAGAGCCCTGGAGTTAGTGTTAAGAGTCCAATAGCAGGAAGGCGGGCTAGCCATGTGCTCAACTCCAGTGAATGAGAATACATATTAAAAATTTTTCCATACCTGTGCTTTTATCAAAAATTCAACCCTAATTATGCACATTGTATTAACATGAGAAGCAACTGTCACTCTCATACAAGGCAGGTCAGAGTATCAAGAGGTACCACCACTTTGAAAACCATTTCCAAGTGCTGAACACGGGGAGCGATCAGAGTTGATGTGGGGGCAGTCGTTATTCTTTACACTAAATAAGGACTCACGGTGCATTCAAGGACATGGTTGGGCCCTAACAGATGTCATTTAAAAGGGCTAACTGTTCACTTTTTTTAGCTACTATCGTTATTAAACAGCCCACCATGCAGTAGCTTTCCCATGACCACCACCCTGCAGTTTCCTACCATTCCGAGGGAGACTCACTGGCCATGCATGCTAAGATACTGGTCAAGAGGGCCAGATGGGAGGACCCGCGACAGCCTGCTGGAACCAGCCTTTGTCACTACAGATTACTGCCTCTCCAACCTGGCTCTTTGTTAGCATCTGATCAGTTATCAAAATGCTTATCAGGTCAAAGTCTGGCTTGCCTGGATGATCCTGCGGAGGTAATCCAGAACCAACAGCTCCACAGTTTACAAGTCCCCATGATAAACAAGCGAGTGTTGGCATCAGTTTGTGGCTCTTGTTTGCAAAGCGGCTCTCGGATTCATGAAGGCTTTGACAAGCCATTTAGTCTCCGTTACCACACAGGCGCCAAGGGCTTGAGGGGCGAGATGGCAATAACAAATAGGGGTGACAGAGAATCACATCGCCTTAGATCTAGGTTCTCTTGCCCACAGTCAGTGGGGAAACGTGGAAAAGACAGAGCTGCAGGAATCTTCTGACACCAGAGACTGTGCTGCAGTGCTCCCCACAGAAAAAGGAGGAGCTGACATGCAGAGGGGAAATGGCTCCAGTTGAAAAGAACAGCCCCCAGTTCAAGGAGAAAACCACGCTGCCACATCATCGTTAAAAGGTATTGATCCAACAGAGCGATATAAAGCCATTTCAACATCAGTTTTCTCTTCTATGGACAAAACTCACCAGCAGCAAAACTGAGTTGGGGTCGGTAGATGAACAGTAGGCAGACCCTCCCCGACCCCCACCTATTCCGTTTCCTTGGCAGCTTGCTTAGATGTCTTCCATCATGCCAGGCCCAACTTTGCTTCTGCCACTCTGTCTCCTATTGCTCACAGTTCCCCATCGACTTCTCTGCTCTGGTCCCATCCGGGAGCATCACTGGCCACTACGGGTAGCCAAGGCAACATCCCTCCATTACATAACCTCATCTGGACCCCCACTTCACCACAACACCCACCCACCCAGTCGTGAGAATGACCAAAGACAATCCCTGGAGGCACATTGGTACCAACAGATCAAGGCTGCCCTTTAAAAGCCACCTTTAAAAAGGACAGTCTAGAAGTCCTTTCACCCAAAAAAGAAGTTTCTGGAAGAGTTCTGTTCAGGATGATGAATCGTAATAGCTAACTTAGTACTCTTCCATTAGAACATTTTCCACTTTGTCCTGAAAATAAGCACATCAACTCACTGGAGCACATTCTGAAACTATTATGAACAGAAACTATCACTGATAACCCTGGGCACTGTTGACTCTCCAGCACATGCACTGTGTGTGCACTCGTGCTTCGAGTTCACGTGGACCAGGTAGAACCCTGGTTCTGACACAAACTGTGGTGAACAATTTAACAATTTTAATCTGTAGTTTACCATCCTCACCAAAGGTTTGTGAGCACGAAGTGAAATAGTACATGCAAAGTACGCTGTAGAAGGCCTCGTTGGAGTAGTGGGTTATGAGCTGGACTGCCAGGCAAAGTACACTGTACTGTCCTGGCATGCAAACATTCGCCAAGTGTTATCCTCATCCTTCATTTGGCCCCTGTATGAGTATTCTGTTATCGCTGTAACAAGTTAGCCAAACTTGACGGCCCAAAACAACAGAATGCTATCTCAGTCCTGGAGGTGAGAAGTAGGCAGTGCCACACTCTGTTCAACAATCCTCTGGGAGGATTTTTTTCCTTGGTTTTGTTTGTTTTTATTTTTTTTTTTGGGGGGGGGCGCATCACTTTATTTCCTTGTTTTGCTAGCTTCTAGTGTCTGCACCCTTTGCCTTATGTGTGCAAGGCCAGGACTCTGCTCCCATGATCCAATCTCCTTCTGAGACAGAGCTTCTGCTTCCTTCTCAATAAGCCTGGTAAACACAAATCCACTTGTGCTTACTTAACCATCCGCAGTGATCCGTTGTCCGTGTTTCCGATGCGGTGCTTTCCTCGTTTTCTTGAGTACTTCGTCCCTATCAGGGACTGCAAATCTGAAGAGAGACTGATGCATAGGAAGGGGCAATGAAGTTGGAAGACAGAGAGGTACCAGACATACCTAGAAGCAGAACCTATGATGTGAGAAAAATTGTTCACATATAACCTGTGCTTACCTTGCTTATTAGGTGAGGCAATACTGTATCCTCATATAAAAACCCTTGCATTGCACCCACCTGGATGGTCCAGGCCCATGTCCCCACTGCAACATCCTAAATTTAAGGGCACCTGAAACCCCCTACCACAGCTACTACCACATGCATGCAGTGTATGGATTAGGACATGGGTGTTGGGGATGTTCCAATGCTCAACTACTCTTGTATATAAACTTCTCCTTATATACATATGCGTGCTTATGAATTTTTTCCTCTAGTCTACCCGACTAACACAGATACCTAAACCTGTCGGGCAAAGGAGATTTCTTTTTAGTGAATGATATAATTCCTAGGAATTCCTCCTCTTGTTAATTTTCAAGTGAAAAATTAGCCAAAATACTACTTAGGAAATATTTCTAAGAATTATTTTTCTATGAAAGTGTGTTTTGTGGGCTATTGCTGTTTTCCTCTGGCGAACCTCACCTAAGATCATCTAGCTGCCACTTCCACCTGTTTATAGGTATCAGCATTCACATGGCCAAAATTGCACAACAGATAGCATGTGGACAGAATGAACCAGTGTTCAGAGAACTAATTTTTAAAGTCCAAGGCTATGGAAGTAATATGAAAGTCGCCTTTCCCAGTAGACAGTGGCAGTGGGAAGGAGGTACAAAAACGTTTGTATTTGACAAATCTGTTTTCATTCAGAAGCAGTCTCAAATGGAAAATCCAATAACTGAGCAGGTCGATCTGGTGCTAACCTACCTGTCACTCACGGGGTTACCCCCCCCACCCCCCACCCCCGGCATTGCACAACACCTGGCGCACACAGCACACACTTGAGAAACTTCTGCTCAAGCACCACTGCAGCCCCATAGAAGACACAGATGTGTAAAAAAGGCCACCTGATGTGTAGGCAGTTGAGTGATGAGAGGAAGCCTGCTTCACTTGGAAGTTTCCGCGAGCCTGAATTCCCCTATCCACCGTCACTTCGAAGGGGCTCGTTGTTAAACCGAGTCTAGACACAGGACTGAAAGCAAACAAAGTAAGCTTTCAACAGCCATAAAGGCAGGGAGGAGTGAGTGAGCCTGAAGCGCCCACAGATGTCCCTTCTGTTTCAGTGGTGACCTCACAGTCAGGCTGAGTGCCCCATCCTTGGGAGCAGGAATGTTTCACTACCAGCAGCACGAGGTCATCCCTGCTAAGAGGCACCCACACCCATGCTAGATGGTGACCGTGTCACAGGTGAGCACAAAGGGTACTACATACATCAACCAGCGTTCAGGAGAGGGAACAGCAAAGGAAGCTGGGACCCATGTGGGTCTCATGGGTATGAGGACAGCTACAGACCTCCCGAGGGGCCAAATAATAGTCAGCAGCAGTGTTCCTAGTAAACGGAAGGTGTTCTCAGGTGTGTGCTGTGCTCACGGCCATCACCCAGCCCCCAGCACTAACGACAGGGGAAAGCCTCGGCGATGTTCACCAGGGGCAGGCAGCAAACCCTAACAAGGAGGCCCAGTGAGTCCAAGGTGTCGGGTTCTCAGACTCACAGCCTAGGCGGGACCCATCAAACAACTGTCCGGTTCAGCCTGACTTCATTTACAGCGGCTCCCAACACGCTCTCCATCTCTTCATATGACAGGCAACTTTCAACTATTAAGTGCCCTCAGACCTCCTTCAATGCACTCCACATTGCACCAGAAATTTATCTCCCACCTACAAGCTTTGTGCCTCAGATTGCTGGGATCTTACCACCAGCGTGACACAAGCCACGGGTGTCAGAAAAAAGGAGACCTTCCCCATCTTATGGGAGTCCTGTGGAAGGAGGGCTTTTCAGACGAGCCAGGACAGAGCACAGGGACCATCCAGGAAATACCACATCAACAAGTCTGCCTGTGGGATGCTTGTAGATCGGGGAAGAGATGTTTATTTCTAAGACTCTGGTCACAATATCCCCCCCTTTTCAAATACCTCTCCTCCTCCTCCAGTCCGGAGACCACTGCCTGCCCTTACTGGCCCCTCCTCCTTCTAGCCCCTCCTCCTTGCCCTTCTTCCAAGGGAGGGTCAAACTGCCCAAGACACAGTGGCCTGGTTCTGACCCCACGCCAGAGTCTGTCACTCTCTCTGGGGACAAGGCCCTGTCCCACTCCAGCTATTAACATCCTGTTATCCTGACAGCACTGGGCTCAACAACCACAGTCATGAGACATACACCACCGCTGGCATCACCACCAAACAGCTCAGAAAGAAACATCCCTTCCAACCATGCGACGTTCACTCTGCCCCCGTCCCTCACTGCAGCTGTCTTTGCATGTAAATCACCCCTCCTTTGCAGGACATAGGTGCAACGGTTCTGGTCTTCATTTCACTGCCACATCTCCCCTTCCCCTGACTGGACTCTTACTCATTGAGTCCATGCAGGGAGGACCTGGGAGAAAGGGGCTGGGCACCCTCTGGTTTCTGACTTGGTCTGTGCTCACTTTCCTCGCTGGCATGCATCTGAGGGGGAGAGTAAGTAAGGAGTAAGGCCCAGTCATAGGCTGTGGGCTTGAGGCCACCTGACTCCTGGTTCTGCACCATTCTGAGCCATCCTGGACGGTCAGTTCAATTCCGTTTCGGTACCTGTGAGATGGGCATACACACCCCAAAGGGCAGGCTTTTGAGATTGTTTCACAAGAATGACGATACGTCACTACCCCAAACCAAACTCACTGCCATTGACTTGACGTCGACTCAGAGGGACCCAGTAGGACACGGTAGCGCTTCCCCATGAGTTTCCCAGACCGTCACTCTATGCTAGCATAGAAAGCCCCATCTTTCTCTGCAGAGTGGCCGGTGGTTTGGAACTGCTGACCTTTGTGGTCAGCAGCCCAAATGCATAACCACTATGCCACTAGGGTGCCTCGTCCCTACCACTGAGTCAAAATAAGTATGAAAGGAAGATGTTCACACTTGCCACTCCATCAAAAATTAAACTCTAATCATACAAGCTGTATGCGGATGAAAAGCAACCGCCACACTCATACAATACAGGAGAGAGTATAAACTGGAAAACATATTCCAAATGCAGTTTTCATGTCTGTGGAAGTGCAATCAGGAAATGACAATACAAACTGGTATTATACCAACGGAGACAAAATTGTTTGGAGTGACAGAGAGGGCTCGCTGTGAGGCAGGATGATTGCGACAGGCTTCTTAGAAATAGCAAGTGTCACTCTAAGTACATCGATGCTTTCAAACTGCAGGTGATACTGCTAGTCTCTCAACTTTCTCTTCCCGCTATTTCTTACGTCATGGCAGGCCAAAACAACAGCTAATGATGGCATCAAACATGGAGAACTTGGTAATCTGTATGGGGCACTTTCATCAATTTCAAAAAGTGCCACTGCTTCCGTTTCTTCTCACTACCACCCTACAGAGGAGCGGTGTCCTCACGACAGTACGGCTATGGGAGAGAAGGGAAGGCACTAAGTGACCTATCTGTTCAGGGTCCCGGAGCAGCTGTGAAGCCAGGGATTGCGTGGACCCAGGCTGTTCGACTCCCAGGCCTGGGCTCTTTGCACTACGCTGCGCAGCCTCTGTAAAGGGAGGTGAAGACCAGCGGAAGAGATGCATGTCTGTTGTGTGAGGGAAGTGTTTCACAGGCATGCTCCATGAGCTGGTAGGACTATGAATGTCTGAAGAGATGGAAGAACTGGGTGTTGGCCATGTGCTTAACCACCAGCACAGATTCAGATAAAAATAAAGGAGCCCATTTTCTTCCTTATGGTATTTATAAATCTGGCATAAAATGGGCCGTATACCAGGAGAAATTATATCACTGACTTAAGGTGGCTTGGCTTGTTCCACCTTTTTTTCCCTCCTGCTATCATTATTACTGAAAGAGGTTTTGCATCTTGTCTCTGAGATGGCCAGGTAGTAGGAGCTAGAGATTTCACTTCTCTCTACCCTTGCAACCACAGCACGCAATGCCGGAAATATTTTTATAATATTTAAAAATCTAAAAAAAAAAGTAAATAAAAATAAAAATCTGTGAGAAGTTAGAAAATAAAGCTTATCTAAGTTAATTAAAAGACCCCCCCCCCTTCCAGAGTCACAGAGCATCTACTTACTTGAAAAAAAACAACAAACTCACTGTCATCAATTGAGAGAGGATCACTATGCTGCTGTTGCTGTTGCTATTTTTTTAAGAAATAAAAAAGAATAATCCAGTAGATTCGGACTCATGGTCTCGTTTCAGGTTTCTGGGACTCTACATCTTTATGGGAGCAGACAGTCTCGGTCCTCCGAGTAAGCAGCTGGTGGGACTGCAAGGTGAACTTTCCAGTTAGGCACGCCATGCTTGCTGGACACGCCACCAGATCCACTGCCATGGACACCGGAGTCTGTAATGTCAAGGTGCTGCTGGATCCGGTCCCAGAGGTTAGAAGGAAGAGCAGGTAGAGTAAGTGAAAACAGGGAGGTGGACGGAAGGAAGAAGGAAGGGACCCGCATCACTGGCTGTTACTCATGGAAGACACCTGGGGATTGGCTGCGTGGAGCTGGTGTTCCAGGGCCTGAACTCTCTGAAGAACAGCCCTCTGATCTGAATCCAGGCTCGCTTGACCTTGCAGACTCCGAGTCACAAAGCATCGACTTATTTAAAACAAAACTCACTGCCATCAGCTAAGGGAGGATCACTACGTTGTCACTGCTGGTTTTTTTTTTTTTTTGGGGGGGGGGGGTTGGTGGTATCACTGCCCTGGTGGGAGTAGGAAGTCCAGCCTTGCTTCTGGAGCACTGCTGCTGGATTTGAACCGTCAACCCTGTGGGCTGCAGTCCCTCATGCAAATGCGTGGTGGCTCCAGACAAGTGTTGAGTGGTGGGGAATCTGCTGGGTCCCCAAGTGGGGGAGATAATGACTCCCCAGTGGTGGCTGACTTCCTGAAGAAAATGACACTGCCAGCCCTGGGGGGCACAGCGACAGCCTGCCCAGACTGACCTCTCCTCCCCTTGCCAGAGGGACAAACAGCCTGAAATGGTCTGGATTTTCCCTAGGGCAGCCCTGTAACTCAAGGAGGCGATTTTCAGTGCTTCTTCCAGAAGGCCGTGAGTTTGGGAGAAACAGGTAGACCTAGATCACAGCAGTCTGTGCCATGGTATGAAACGGGAAAATACGTTCTCATGTGACATTAGCCAGGGAGGGAAAGACATTTGGGTAAAACTTGAAGCCTAGTGGCAGGAAATACATCTGGAAAATTACTGAAGATGGGGTGTCTCTCCAATAGGGGGAAAAAATGAAGCCAACTGTAGTATCAATATGCTGTATCGAGTAGGGGCAGTAAATACCGGGAACCTGAAATGACGCGGGGTGGGCGAGCTCCTAGACATAGGAGCGCAGCCCTGGGGGAAGGGAGTGTACATCCCGCTCAATGAAAGAGTCCAGAGGAGGTACCAGGACTCGCCCTGTCATCTCCACAGTGGAAGCATGTGAGCCTGTAGAAAGCCCTGCATTCTACCTGCATTCGTGACTACCTGCATTCACCAACTCTTCTCCCAGCAAACGGAGGAAGGAAGGAGAGCCGGCAGCAGCAGACATCTCTCTCCAAGCCTAAGACTTTCTGGTTCCAGGTAAAGCAGTTCTTTCCCACATTTAACACTCACATGCTGTGTCATCAGGGTCACTCTTTGGCCTGTACAGCAGAACGTCTTCTAACATATGAAACATTAGGTGAAAAAAAAAAAATCACAGGGGCAGCACTGACCCCACAATAAAGTTCGCAGCCGAGAAGAGGAAAACAATAGAAACTGGTAAGACAAGGAGAAAGCACAGTAAGAGACAGTACATTGAGGAATTGCTGTGGTACAGATGACACAAAATGTGTACACATTGATGAATGTAAAAAAAACCCTGCTTTGTATGTAACTGTAGTAGTTATATCATTGTTGGTGAATTTGAGAGCTTATGAGCAAAGGGTTGGACTCAAGTCTATTACTCAGGTCATAGCCAACGAGGCTTCTGGGAGGGCATGGCCTACTCCTGGGAATTCTGGGAACTCCAGATTTCCTCTTGGGAGGCGGCAGACACCTCTCTCTCTGCTCTCTTCCTGATTGTCATCCCTGAGGAGAACACACATGGACCTACGCTGATGCAGTCTGCAAACTGGAAGAGCTACACGAGACCCCTCCCGGCCTGCACTGAGATGTTTGCACCACTGGATCTGAAGACTTTCAACCCACTGGCCTGCGATAGTCTTGCATTCAGTGTCTCTGCATGTGTTTTGTGAGTCAGAAGAGGGCTTTATAGATTGGTATCGGACATATGGGTTAACATTGGATGTACAGACTTAATCTGGACTGGGCTGGGGTGTTTCCTTAATGTACAATTACCCTTTATAGAAAACTCTCTCTTTTTTTTGGGGGGGAGGGGGGCAATCACTGCCCTGGTGTTTGGAGCAGGAGGCCCAGCCTTGCTCCTGGAGAACTGCTGCTGAATTTGAACCTCCAACCCAGTGGGCTGCAGTCCCGCACACAACCACTATGCCACCAGGGCTCAGCAAAAACTCTCTCTTATACACACATGAATTTGTATAGCTTTGTATCTCTAGTCCACCCGGACTATCACGGTAATCCTTCACCTAAATCACAATAAAAGAGAAACAACAACAACAACAGGAGCAGCAGCAACAACCAAAAAACACCTCAGTCAGCTTCATAAGCAAGACGGGCCAAACCTCAGAAAGAAAGAATTTCAATGAGAGATGAAGCTTCCCACCGCTATTGTTGTGAGTCCAGAACTGGTTACGGCGACTTTTGGTCCACTAAAACAACAAATACATTTGCATTTCTTGGAGACACACACACACACACACACACATACAACTTTAATTCTTAAGCCCTGATGAAGGCTTCCATCATGTCTAAGTATTACTTGCCACCACAGATGCTTTGACTTTTGGACGAAACTACTGCCTGCTCCTTTAGAGCAGGGGTTCTCAACTGCGGCCCACCAAAGACATTTATCTGGCCCCCCCGGGTGTTTTTGCCACCACTGCTGTCCTGTTTAGCGGGCCCACAGTGAATTTGTTCATAGTTTTTTTTTTTAACTATAATCCGGCCCTCCAACAGTCGGAGGGACAGTGAACTGTAAAGTGACCAGATTTTAAGCTGGACACCATTGACCAGGGGTGGGGTGAGGAGTGTTCTGGATTAAAAAGTTGGTCTATATGGAGTAAAAAAATTTTCATAGAATGCTAAAATAGTATTGTAACATATTTATTTTAATTTTAAAACGCTGCAGGATGTTGTTAAATTGTTAAAAAGCGGGACAGCTGGTCACCTTAGTGAACTGGCTCCTTGTTTAAAAAGTTTGAGGACCTCTGCTTCAGAGCATCTCCCTGTCCAGACACCCAGGACCTGAGTATGAAGGAGTCGCCCACGGCTCCGTCCTAGAGAGGGAGACCTAAGACTGAGGAGGTTTTACTTTCCCTCGCCCCTCGGCCCCCCACCCCCTGTTGGCTTTACTAAAAGAATCTCTTATCTTTCAGAGTCATGTGTCTGACATTCTAATTTTTATTTTAACTTTTATTAAACTTTGAAAGAAAGATTTTAAAGCATGGTCTAGATCAAACTTCAGGCTTTAATTTTAAGGTACTCTTATACTTCAAAGGAAGTAATTTAATTATGCAGGGAGGCTGGGTTAGTGAAGGTTCATTAATGCCCAAGTCATACATTCCATTCTTTTTAAAAAGGAAAAAGCCATATTCTGTTACAGGGACAGATTATAAGCAAGTTTTTACACTCAAGCTAATTGAGACCAGGAGAGGTCAGAATTGCATGATTTCCTGACAGGAGAAGGGCGGCAGCAGAAGGAATGACCCAGGACCCTGTGCTCGTGACCTTCCCTCTCACTCACTCTTGGTCTCCAGTGAACAGTGAAGGGCGAACGGCTCTCGTTCCCTGGTCCTGTAAAATCCCTGTCCCCACACTGCGCATCTCTCCCCTTCCCACGTGCTCCCACCATCTGCTGCCAGCATTCCTTGTCTTGAGGTGCCTCTGAACCCAGTGTGCTGCTTTCCAGAAAGAGACAAAGAGTGGGGGAGGGGAGGAGATTCACCTTGAAGGCGAAAAATAAAGCACTCACCCTGTTCTGTCGCTGAGTGCGCTGACGAAGACCTCTGCTTGGGTCAGCCTGATCTCACTGCCTTGCATGCGCACAAAAGTGGATTTTTAAGGAGATACAGAGAGAACTAATGCACTTTAATGGTAAAGTTGGAAAAGATCATTGAATATACTGGGAACTGCCCCCTCCCCAAAAAGAACAAGGCAGAAAAGTTCCTAAGAAATCCAGCTAGAATGTTCCTTAGAAATGAAGAAAGCAAGACTCCTGTTAACTTACTTTGAACACATAGTGAGGAATGACAAAGAAAGAGGGTCAGCAAAAAGGAGGAACAGTCTTAATGACACGGAGGGACACAGTGGCCACAGAAAAGGATTCGCGTCTCGGACATGTTAGGAAGATGGTGACCAGCAGGGTGGGGTATGCTGTCAGAAAGACCTGATGGCAACTAACCGCAGCAATGACAACAGGCTCCGCCTCCGTGCATCCGGAACCTCAGGGGAAATGGCTTTTTCCCTCCCCTCCTTATTAAAATGCAACCCTACAAGCACTCCCCCTGCTCAAGCGGCCACTCTTCACCTAGACGCCTACTTCCTATTGAAGGTTATCCTCGTCCTTTGCTCTCTGGTTGCTCAAAAAAAAAAATGAGGTGAAAGACAAAAGGCAATACTTTAGGACTAGTAACTCACACAGGGGTTAGCACCACCATTCAGAGTGCAACTCAGTATCCTTGTTCCAGCAATGTTCCTTCTTCTTTTGAAACCTAGATGTACAGATTTGTTCTGTGGTACATATGGTGGCTATGGGTTGGAACCAACTCAATGACACTTAACAACAACAACAAACAACCATGCAATTGTCTACAGAAGACCTGTGCCTCTCTGGAGATATTTCATTTGGCAACAGCCATTCAGGAGAGGCCTACAGTGTACCTGGAGGGGGGAAAAAAAAAGACACCCACACCAACTCTACCATGCTGTTTTGCTGACACAGGATATTAGATTGTTAAGGTTGAGAAATATACATCAGGCAGAGAATGCATCACGATCTGCTCAGAAAAGTGAGATGCACTTGAGACGTGACAATCTCTGTCCCAGTCTTGCCTGCCACACTCTGCAACCTCAAATACCTTCTACTTTCCCATCAGTCTCTAGGAAATGAAAAAAATTCCCATTCTTGTACCTCTCCTAGGGGGCATAGACGTGTCAAGAGTTTTTCTAACTACATGACACTTCTTGAGAGAGAGAGAGAAGTAACTTAAGAATAACTCTGTTCTCCAAAAAAAAAAAAAAAAAAGAATAACTGTTCTCACCCACATCTACAATACGTGCTCACTGCCAAATTTAACTGTGACTTTAAATTGGACCCAATTTGACAAAAATAGTAAGACTACTGGCTATTATTAAAAGTACACATATTTCCTTTTCAGAACCTTTGAATGCCCTTCCCACTTAGATTCAGAAAAGGACCCACTGTGGAAACAGACAACGTGAGGTCACCCATTTGGCTCTTCCTCCACCCTGCTAAATGTATCCAGGGGCTCTGAAGCTCACATGAGACCGTAAGGCAGCCCTGGCTGAAGGCTGGGGCGCCTACCTTGTGAAGTACAGTAGTCCTCTTAGTCCCAGCATGGAATGGAATGGAATGGAGTCCTAACTAACCAGGGAGGTGTGGGAGGGCCAGCTGCAGGGTCCCGGGTTGGTGTTGCTACCGCCCGCCCCCTCCGTAGCCTTTTAATGAACTTAGTGACTCAGCGTCCCCTTCCCCCCACTGTCCCAGGATCTCAGTCTCATCGCAGTGAAGCCCATGTGACAGTATGATGTCTCCACCGAGACTAATCCCACATCAATAAGAGCTTTCAGCACACCCGGGACCAGATTACTCTGTCTCACAACCACTTTGCTGACCTCCCCCGGGGGCCACAGAATACTCCCCGAGTGTGGACTATTTACAGAGGAGTCGCCATAAGCCGATTGCTTGGTGTGATGATTGCACTTCCAAAGTTTGTGGCTTTAACAAAGCAAGTCGGCAACCAATATTCAACCACTCAACCAGGCGTCACGCGGGTCCCTGGGATGAGAAAACGATACTGGATTGTACACAAATGTGTCCATCAAGCTCATTCTCAGGTTCCGTCAGACACTACCGTCGTGTTAAAGCAGTTGTTATTCCAACACCAGTCCACCACAAAATCAAAAGAAGACAGACGCTGCACAGTCTGCGGCAGGGGAAGACGGGCTCGGAGGTCCGGGGCTTGCAACATTGCTATTAGACATCTTTGTTACAGGTCTGGGGAAGGTTAACTAACAGCATTTCAGCCTCAGACCGATTTGAACGATGCACGATGGAATTTATAGGAACGCTTTAGAAAAATGACTAAAACTGCTTCTTACTTTTGTCATCCTAGACTGAAAAACAGAGGAAATGAAATTAAAATTGAGAGAAGATGCCAAAGTCAAAAATCTACTGCTGTCAGGGGGATTGGGACTTATAGGAGAGCTGCCCCACAGGACCTCCCAGGCTGGCCATCCTTATGGAAGCAGAGTGACACCTCTTTTTCCTGTAGAGTGGTTGGTGGGTCTGAGCGGTAGACCTTTCAGTTAGCAACTAAGCGCTTAACGACGACACTCAAACGCTCCAGAGACAGTGTCAGAGATCCAAATCAGAAGCACAGAGACAATCTCCCTCCACTTTCCCACCTTCGCTTCTCCTGCTCCACCATTCCTAAAATACTGGCAGCTGGTGCCAGAGAACCCTGCTCTCAACCTGCCAATCTTTCTGAACAGACAAGATAAATAAGAGGAATCAGTTGAAAGTCCACAAACAACACTGTCAGGAAGACGAGTGGGTGTTCCCGAGGAATTGTTGGGTGTCTGTTGAGCTGGTCTTAGCGTTTTGTGAGAACACTTTAATCAGCACTATGGGTAAGAACAAGAATGTAAGCCCCCCAAAAGTTCATGGAAAGGTAGAATTGAAGCATGATGGACTTTTTTCATGAACTTTTGATGTCCCCTCCAATGTAAAAACAGCACATGGGGTAAGCGCTGTCATGAAGTCAATCCCAAAATGGAGCCCTCCAAGAGCAAACAGAGCCCTCTTCATCGTAGCTTGAGAGCACTGGTTGGTCTTGACAAGAGAGATTGCTAATCCTCACACAGTAACGATAGCTATTCCAGGTTCACCTGTTTTCCCTTAGAAAAGATACTAACATAGCCCACTAACTGAAACATTTACTTTTTGTATTGAATAGTTGATGCTCACTTTTTATCTGTTTATACCAGCTGGGCATCTGCAGGAGCAGCGGAGAGCACTTGCAAAGGAGGAATGCCAAGGAGAGGGAGAAAGCAGGCAACAGGCTAAGGAGCCAGAGGTTCCAGGTCAAAAAGGATGGCTGCCAAAAACTGTGGAAAATTAAGAAAGGGGAGATTGATTCCAAAATTGCTGCTTTCTTTCTTTTTCTTAAATAAATCATTTTACTGGGGCTCTTAGATCTCATAAAAGCCCATATATCAGGTATATTAAACACATTTGTACATATATTGCCATTAATTTCAAAACATTTTCTTTCTACTTGAGTCCTTGGTACAAAGTTGCTGCTTCCACAAAATTTCAATTACTATCAGAGATGAGAAGTTACAAGGATCTTCTTAACAAAATGTTATGTACAGTTTGTCCACCATTAGGTGAATTGAATTCAAGAGAGATTTTGGGGAAAAACTAAGTTGAGTCTATTTTGAACAGTGGGTAAACGTGAACCCATAATGAAAGAGAGTATTCCAAAACCCAATAGGAATCATCCAGTAACTTATCCCCTCTATTCAACACAGGACAGAGCTGAACAGAGAATTCCATAAACGAAAAGGTGCTTCCCACTTTTGGCAAAGGAAACAGGCAATGCAAATGCCAGTTTTAGTTGTACTACTTTTCCTTTTGATTTTTTTTAAACCTTGCCTTGCTAGCATTTTCCTCAATGAGTTCTTAAAACATGATGCATTTTACATTGGCACGGTAAGAACCTGGCTTGCAGCACTTACAGGAAGGGGTGAAATGAAAGTCAGCTCAAGTAGTGAGAAGGGTCAGGCTATGTGGATTTGAGAGCTACACTAATTAACAGTTACGGGCCCATGGGCAAAGAGCTTAACTTCCGTCTCAATTTCCTCAGTTGTAATGAGAGCAGTACTTGCTGTACTGGTTTCTTAGAGGTCCCACTGGGGGGGGGGGGGGGGGAAGGGCACAAAGTAGGTGTCTTTAAAGAACAGAAATGTATTATCTTACAGTCTGATAGACTGGGAACCCATATCAGGATAATTTCTTCTACAGCACCATGGGGTAAATCTGTTCTATGCTTCCCTCTTAGTTTCTGGTAACTCCAGACACACCTTGACTCATATCTTCAGAGATACATGGGACCTTTCCTCTGCCTCCTGTCTTTGTTGTGTTTTCTCATTTATAATGACACCAGTAATAGAAGAGTAATCTACTATAGCATGATCTTAGATTAA
>PVJH01002546.1:0-20023 GCA_004026705.1 Nesogale talazaci | reverse complement strand
GGATCCAGCTCTCTCTTACCTGCTGCATTTTTAATATGTGGGTAAACACACCTGCTTCAGGTGTCTGTCATCGTCACCATGAATCCTGAAGGATGCATTAAGGTAAGAGGGTACACTCTCATCATTACTGAGGGGGAGCTTTCTATGAAACTATAGGACCTAACAGGATTCTAAGGTTTATAACACTGCATCATAGAAAAATCTCTCGTATTTGCTTTAAATACAGGAAATCTAAGTATTTCGAATTGATAAATTAAGAGTGAAGCTGTAGAGATTCGATTAAGAGGAAAATGGAGAAATCTCCCAAACAAGATGACTGAATCCAGATCTGAAGGTATCAATGAGGAGCCTACGTTGACCCAATACACAAACCAACTCTAGGTGATCGCCTGCGGACTCTTCCATGGTTCTAAAAGACAACAGAAGAAGGCACAAGATAGGGGTTGGTTCTCTTCTGTGCTTCAGCCAGTGACAGTCTGCCCAGGCATTTTGCTAGCCTGGTGAACAACCTGTAGCTGACAACAGACTCAGCACTCTGACAGCTGGTGTTGAGTATTGATACAACTGGACAACACAAATTTCAAAGGGCAAGTCAGAAGAAACATTTATTATTACATATAAGAAAACTAAGGTCTGTCAGCAAAATGAAGGTACTTGCTTTAAGAAACACAGCATCCCCTGTTGGTTGAGAACCCTGATTCACTTTACATTGACAGTATCTCATTGGAATTCCTATTTGTCAGTGTGTGTACATATATTCTACCCAGAAACCCAGTGTCCTTGAGTCCATTCCAACTCGTAGCGAGCCTGTAAAAGAGTAGAACTGCTCCCTGAGTTTTAAGTATTTTTCTAAACATACTACCTTATTTTTCTACCACATAGTGGCTGCTAAGTTTGAACCTCAGCTCAGCAGCCCAATAATAAACCCACTCAATAAACCCACTCTTACATACACAGCTGAAACCGAAAGATCAAACTCACTGCCAATGTGTCAATTACAACTGACAGCAACTCTACCAGAAACTGTGATAGTTGTATGGTCTTATGTCAATTAGATACTCATGGCTTGGGTTAGAGTTTAACCTGTCAATCACACCTCCCTGGGGTTATGGCCTTGTGTATAAAAGTGAGGAACTTTACCAACTGGGCTCTCTCTCTGGCCCTCTACCTTCCTGCCTGCTGTAACTTTGCTCTGAGGGGCAGCCCCTCGACCCTGAGAGCTTCCAGTGCCCAGCCATGTTTCTTACGTGAAACTCTGCATCTACCAGCTGTGATCTTTCGGCTTCCTGGTTCAACATTCTGTGTCATTGGCATGCGGTTATGTGAGTCTGAAGTGGGGCTTTGGGACCAGCATTGGACTCATGGACTTGAGCTGAACTGGGCTGGAATACCTCCTTGGTATAAAATTACTTCTTAGTATAAAGTTCTTTCTTATACCAAAAATTAGGGTCATTGGATTTGTTTCTCTAAACGAGCCCTAACCCTGACCCTGACCACTGCCCTTGTGGGTTTCTGAGGGTTTAACCCTTTTCAAGATTAGAAAGCCTCATCTCTCTCCAATGAAGCAACTGATGGTTTTGAACTACTGACCTTATGGGTAGCAGCCCTGAATGAAACCCACTCTGCCATCAGGGATCCCATTTACACTACAAGGCACTGAATTTAACTTAAGACTATTTTATCTAAAAAAAAAAAAAGAATGTTTTATCTTTCTCCCTTGATAACATGTTTTTCCCCTTATCTTATTATTAGACAAATTAATTTCCAAATAATAAAATCTTTCAAGGAGCTCTGAAGAATCCTATAGTTTTGAACCATCTTGAACTTACAACATAGGTACAGTAGGGCATTCTTTTATAAGTCATTTTTAACATTTATTACAGCCTCTTGAGATTTTCATCGGCTCTCTCCCAGTTGATTCTCACAACGTCTCTGAGACATAGACAGGGCAAGGATTACTGACCCCAATTTATGTGGCACTCTAGGGAGGTAAACTAATTTATCTACTGGCAAAATTCAAGTAGCTCCTCGGCCTTCAAACCATAGTTTCAGCCCTTCTCATTCTATTCCCTCAATTACTCTTGAGTCTATTATACACCAGGCACTACAGCTGAGAGGAAGGGAACAAAGATGTATAAAACAGAATCCAGGCCCTCTGGGAGCTGACACGTTGATGGACCCACATAGAGGTTTCAAAGATATAAATAACCGTGGGAGTTAGAAGCGATGACTTTTGAATCAGATAGATTTGCCTTTGAGTTGAGAAGTCACCACTTGGTCACATGAATCTGCGTTTCCTTGACTCACTGTATTCCTGTGAGATGTAAATGAGAGTGGGTGGGTACAGAGTCTGGTTCCTGTTAAGTGCTCAAAAAACAGTGGTCTTCTGTTGGTTTAGTGTGTGTGTGTTTAAAATGACAGTACAGTGATGGGAGGTATATGAAGGAGATTATTGGAACAAAGTGCAGTGGCACTCACCCGAAGTTTGGAGGATAGGGTTTCTGCAGAAATGGAATCTGAAAGTGCATACTTCTAATGAAAAGAAGAGCTCTATAAGAGCTGAAGAGCCCCCAATAAAATAATTTGGGGAAAAAAATGTCCTCATGAAAAGGATACTCCAGTTCATCTGTCCGTCCACAGTTGCGAACACAGCACTTTACAATGTGATTCTCAGCAAGGTTCCCAGGAATAGAGGCCTTTCCTAGGGCATTTAAAATACAAGCTCATTTACCAAAGTTATACTCAAATAACTTTTCAAGGTTTCACCTACTGGGTGAAATGAGGCCTATCTGTAGGCCATTTGATTCCTAGCCAGTGGTAACAGCTTAAGAAAAACATACCTATAAAAAAAATAAACCTCAGCATAATGACTTTTGGCAACAAAATAGAAAGTCCTTGCCCCAGAGGCTACTTTCGAGCCTCCAACTGAATGAAGATTCTACTCTCCCTAGCAGAAATACTTCAGATTTTAATTGTGTTTGAAGGACACAATTCAATGGGCCAAATGTTTTTTCATAAATGGCATTTTTTCACCAAAGGTAACATAGATAACCCCACACTTTCCATTTTGTAGTCTGATGTCAACTTCCTTTCCCTTCATGCATTTCACCTGACCTGCAACCATGAGTCAGGTAGGCTAGCTGGAAGAAGCAGAGATGTAGCTTTTCTTTTGAAAAAGGCTGCTCAAGACGAAGGTAAAGAAAAGTCACCAGATGTCAAAATCTACAACCTAAAGCATTCATTCAAACCAATCCCTTGCCTGGCAAACTTAGTGGGAAGGAATTTGGCATCTGTCTATACATTCTCTTTTTACACAACTAACTCCTTTCTACCGAAAGTTCCCAATTCTTGTGCAGACAGAAAACTTCCATCCTTCAGGACCTCTCAGAAGCTCTGCGAGAAATGGCCTCCTGGGTGGCACTCAACTGCTTTCGTCTGCTGCACTGTTTGAAAACAAAAAAGAAAAGGAAGCACTACACCATTCTCTAGTTGGCAGTGTGCTAGCAACTTTCGCTGCGAAGAGTCTTTGGGATAGCATGAGAATTTCTTTTCATAGGAGCTTTGAGGGGAAGAAAGGGAAAGAAAACAACAGCAATAAAAGCTGGTGTCTTTATCTGACAAAAGACTGATTACTAAAGTCTACAGAATCCTGCAAGCTTACAAGAAAAACATGAGTAGTCCCTTGAGCAGGTGGACAAAAGACCTGAACGAAAGACTCACCAGGGAGGAAACCGGAATAGCCAATAAGCATATGAGAAAATATTCCTGACCAGCCATCTGGGAAATGTAGATCAAAATAACTACAAGACACCATCTAAAGCCCACAAAGACAACCCAATTCAAAAAAAACCCCAAAAAACAGAAAGCAACAAATGTTGGGAGAGTGTTAGTCCAGGTAGACTAACATACGTTCATGTGCATAAGAAAGTTCTATATACAAGAGCAACTGTATATTAAGAAAACATCCCAACCCAGTCTAGTCCAAGATCATAACCCTGATATTAGCCCATATGTCTGATACCAATCTATAAGTTCTCTTCAGACTCATGAAGCACATGCAATGACACCAGGACAATCATAGGTCAGTGGGTGCAGAGTCCTGTGTATCCAGTGGTGGTATATGCATCTCAGTGCTGGCAGGGGTCCCCCTGCGGCTCCTCCAGTTTCCAGGGCTCAGGGTTTATCAGCGTGCTGCCATGTGCCTTGTCAGCTGCAACAGCTCCCAGAAAGTCAGTCTTGTGTCTTGTCAGTAGAGTGTCCTCAGGGAACTGAGTAGTGAGTCTCTCACCTCCAAGGGGGAAATACAGCCGGATTTCCCAGAATTCTCAAGAGAAAGTCATGCCCACACAGACCTCTCATTGGCTGTCTCCAGATCGACAGGCTAGATTCCACCCCTACACTCTTAATCCTCAACTTGACACCAGATTAGGTGACTGCCACAGAGGGAGTGTGGTGGGATAGGACCTCTCATTCATTAACTGTTGGTGGTCTTGTAGTTACGTACAGCCACTGTGGAAATTGATTTGGAGATACCTAAAACAGATGGATATTGGAGCTACCCTATGATCCAGCAATTCCATTCCTGGACATAAATGCCCAGAAGATCAAAGAAACCAGCCACGACCAGATATCTGCGCTCTCGTGTTCACCACTGCATAGTTCACAATCACAGAGTTGGAAATAGCCTAAATCTCCACCAATAGACAAATGGATTAAAAATCTCTACACAAAATAGAGTATTACACATCCTTCAAAAACAATGATGAAAAGATGAAGCAAAAAAAAAAAAAAAAGCGGTGGAAAAGAAAAGATGAAGCACCTTGTCTCCTGGAGGTGGAGGATATTATGCTGAGTGAAGTTAGCCAAGCACAAAATGACAAGTACAACTTGAGTCCACTGAGCTAAGTTCAAACAGCAGAACCAGCACCAGGGAAAAGGCACACAACACACAATTCCCAGGCAGAGGACGAGATATTCTGGTATGAACTAGGCCAAACCCGGTTTATCCGTTATCAAAAAGAGATGCAGATATAGCACCTGTGCTGAAAGGCATCGTCGTCCCTCTTCCCCACTCCACCAACTGTCCTCTCTTCTGCCTTTATGACCAACAGAGGTGTGGAGGGGGAAAAACAACAATTGGGTAGAGAGGAGTTAGGGTACTAACCCACCCGAGGAGAGGGTATTGTTTATATCTCCACAGAAAAGGAAGAGCGAGATTAGATTTCATTCCCGTGGGCCAATCCTTGAGGACAATGTTCTTGCTCAGAGCAGCTCATACCCAGAGATGACTGCTGGGTCGGGCTCAGCTTGAGATGTGACATCCCGTCCGGTAGATAACAGAGCTACAGAGGACAGCCCTGAAGATACAGCTCAGGGAGAGCAGCTGGTCTGACTCACACACACGGGGACAAATCAAGAGGGGGGTGCAAAAGAACAGTGATGGGAGCAAAGCCACAAAGCACCTAAAGATTTCCGTAGACTTTTGACTCAGGGGCAGCACTTGGCACCCCATCCAGACTGGCTTGGGATTACTCACAAGGGGCCCCACTGAATATCTAAAGGCATAACTGGAGGTGAGTGGTGGTCACAAGACCGCTCCTCCCTGACTGCAGGAATAGCAATGGGGATGTTTAAGATGTTCGCCTTTTGAACATCAAAGCTGAAGACTATGAGGGTGTATGTGCTGTTAGGTCAGCAGGACCCAGAATATGCAACTCTGGAAGAAAGGGGGAGTAGACGGATGGTTTATAACATGTCCTCTCTACTTAACAGAGAGGCTATTCCTCTGCTGTATATGTCAGGATACTTGTTGGTCTTGTGACTGTATGTTTTTGGTTTTTGGTGTTCTATCTAAACAAGATAGGCAGGATAGGCAATCTTATAGAGACAGTGACTGAGCTGATGGTTCCTGGGAGGTATGGGAACAGAATCGGGGAGGTGAGCAGGTAGCCATGCGTGATGGATACAGGGGAACAGTTAGTGTTCAAAAATTGATGGTGAGGAGGGCATAGCTTTTCTGTTTGTGATCTATCAATCAAATGATACCTGATAGGAATTATTGAGAGGTAAATGATGGGTAAACATAAACATGGGGTAGGAGGAAAGAAAAGAAAAAATAGACATAAATATGTGTTTTTGTTTTCACATGTGTATGCAAATGCCACAGAAGCGATGATGGACTTTGGGACTCTACTTAAATCTTACCTCAGTACAAAAGTGGATTGCTCTAATGTTGTGTCATTGTATGACACCTTCCTGACATGTATCTGAAGACAAAATGGGTGTATAAGTAAGTGTGGTGAAGAATGCTGATAGTGCCCAGTTATTAAAATATATAGCATATGGGATCTTAAAGGCTTGTAGTTAAACAAGTGGCCATGTAGCTGCGAAGCAACAAAGCCCACATGGACAGAAGCACACCAGCCTGCGTGATCATGGGATTTGATGGGAAGAGGTATCAGAAGTTCAAAAACAAGCAACCAAATAAATGTAAAGAGGCATGCTCACCTGTGAGATAACTGGACCATCCCTCTCAGAAGGGTCACACAAAAGGGATGATAAATCTAGGGTGTGGTATCCCACTGATGAACCACACACCATCATCCTATAGTTCTAATATTTCCTCCCCTTACTATTATGACTTCTGTTTCACTTCATTGGGCATGTTCGATTTACATATTTTCATTTGTATGTTTAAGATCATTTGGTACATTAAAGGTGAGAAAGATAACCCTTCAAAACAGTAACAGGAGTAATGGTTCTTTGAGGGTAAGGGAAAAGTGGAAAGGGGCTGGTATGGAGAGCTGAGAGCATCGATCACTATCTAACTCCACTCAAAGGGAGTGAACAACAGAACTGTATGTAAAATTGTAGGTAAATACATTGGATGGTGTAAGGTGCAGCAAAATAAATAAATAAAATCAAGGGTTCCTAAAGGGGAGAGAGTGTGGGTGGGAAGGGATAAAGGGAAACTGATATCAAGTTCAAGAAGAAAAGAAAATTTTTTGAAACTGATTGTGGTAGCAAATGCTTGATGTGACTGAATGGTGGAATGTAAACACTTCTAATAAAACTATTTTTTTAAAGCTATGTCTTTCTCTTATGAATGGCTAGTGAGTCTGAACCTCTGACCTTAGAAGTTAGATGCTCTGTTGTGGTGATGTAACATAACTCAGGTTTTGAGGCTACTAGAAATTATGAAGTTAAAAAAAACTCAGCTAACAAAAGTATTCTTCTATGAAAAGTAAAAGTAGCTCCATTTCTTAAAGACTCAGTCCTTATTGACGAATTCCAGACATATTTGTCACTGAGGAATGCATAGTCCCCACTCCATTACCCAAAGGCAATGTCCCCATCAATATGGTCACAAAAATTCGGACACAAGTTTCCTTAATGTTCCTGTATATGGCAATCAGTGTGTGAGTGGCCCTGTGTGTGCCAATGGCTGATTTTAAAGAAGTAGACCGCCAGGGCCTGAGGATCCTCTATGGAAACCCTTCCTCACCTTCCCCTGGCGGTTGCTAGCTGGATGTGTTGGCCATTAGCACTGTCCAGAGACACTACAAAATTCTAGCATTGAAGATAAATCTAGAAGCAATACTGTAAGGGTGAGGGGATGTTGAACATGTTAATATCACACAGGGGCCCAATGTCATCCAAGGACAGCTCCCAAAAGACTTCAAGAAGTAGATTGGTACAGACTGCCTTTTAAATTCTTTTCACTAAATCTCCTCTCACACCAGAACTTTTATGGAAACTGTATATCAAACAGCAAGATTAGATTCTGTATCCAGGGCCTGAGTTTTCCTGACAGGTTCTTCTATTCCTAGATTCACACTCTAAGCAATTCATTAATTCGCACATACAAAACTCATTCTGATTTTAGGGAATACTTGACATGTTTACATAACGTCATAAAAAACAGACTTATTAAAATGCCTCAGAAGTACAGGAAGCAGAGCTTCAAAAATCATTTTCATTCCCCAAATGTTATTGCTCCCAATTGTCATATATCAATGACTCCCCAATCAGTCATGCTCTGCCTAAGCAACACAACAGAACATCAGACTGTGCCTAAGGCAATTCCACTGGGTGTTTCCAAATAGAGCCCATAAAGACTACAAAGGAAATAGAAAGATGACAGAATGCATGCACTTTATTTTAGACCCGGCCTGATTTCCTTTAGGCTTTGGATACACGACTACCTTTATGCCTGCAATAATTTAGTTTTAAAGACCCGGGGTAGAAATTTCTTCAGGGAAGGTGTTTTATATTAAGTTGTCAAGCAAAAAGCAAGGTACGCTTCTCTTCCCCCCACCTCCCTTTCTTCTTTCCTCTCTCAAGGACACCACGGCACTCGGAACCCGAAAGGCACTGCTTTCCAACAGAAGGTTCCTGTAGTCAGTTCGCCAGCTCACACTTTCCTTGCATAGTCATTCCAAGAAGCAATCATCTTCTCCCGGAGACTCTGGCACTTGGGTCAAATCCTCATCACTCTCCTGTTACCTATACTGCTGAATAACAAACCCAAATGCAGTTACCAAAAAAGAAGGTCAGAGTGGATAATGATTTTTCTTAGAGAGATGAATGGTCCTATCTAGACGTCTACTCTGTAGTCTTCATAGTAGTTTATTATTATTAGAATGGTGTCCATACTTATAGCCATCTGTTATGGAATGAATTGTTCCCCTCCAGAAATAGGGGTTATAAATCCTTACCTCTATGCCGTGGTCCTAATCCCGCGTGGGAATGGGTTGTCTGTGTTGTGCTTAGCAGGATTAGCGTAGGGTCTATTTTGAGTCCCTCTCTTTTGAGATAAAAAGAGACCACACAAACAAGTTGGAAGAGAGATGATGGGGATAATAGATGCCCAGACACACGGACCTCTCCGAAAGAAACAGGAAGCCACAGACTGAAGAAACCAGGACCTTTCTCTGGAGCCACTGAAGACAGACAGACTGTCCCTAGAGCTGCGGCTCTGAATTAGACTTGAGTCTGAGCAAGGAGTCCTGATGGCACACAGGGACAAACATTGGGCTGATGTCATCATAAAGTCAGCAGTTCAAACCCACCAGGCCTCCCCGGGAGAAAGAGGAGGCTGTCTGCTTCCAGGAGGATTTACCACCTCAGAAACCCTCTGGAGCAATTCTACTCTGGGTTGGAATTGATTGGAAGACAGGGGCCTCCGAAGCTCAGAAATTAAATTTCCCTTTGCTACACCTATACTCACGGTATTTTTGCAATAGCAACACTAGAGAACTAAGAAACCACACTTGTCCTGAAATTGTTTTAAATTGATAGATTTCATGTCATTACCTGGCTTTGAAAATATGTTTGAGAGTTAGTTTTCTCTTTTTGACCTAGTCAACATCACGTTAGTATGATTAGACTTTTTTTTGCTTCTTTTTTTTTGTGGGCATCACTGCCCCAGTGGAAGTAGGAGGCCCAGCCTTGCTCCTGGAGAGCCACTGCTGGATTTGAACCGCCAACCCAGTGGGCCGCAGTCCCACACACAACCACTACGCCACCGGGGCTTAGCCCGCTCATTAGACTCTTGTAGGACATATTTTGGCATCACTGTTGTAGCTGTTGCTGTAAAGTGTTGAGCAGTTATTTCCAACTCATAGTGACCCTGTGTATAAGAGAATGGAACACTGCCTGGTCCTGCACCATCTTCACAATTCTTCGTGTCCCCCCACTGTTGCAGTCCCTGTGTCAATTCATTCTTTCTTTTGCTTGCCCTCCACTTTAGCAAGCATAAGGCTCCCCCTCTCCAAAGGCAGCTGTCTTGATAACATGTCCAAAGTACATGAGACAAAATCTGGTCATCCTTGCTTGTAAGGAGCATTCTGGCCATACTTCTTCAAAGACAGATCTGTTTGGCTTCTCTATTAGCACTGTGGTGACTTCTGCATTGCTGTGATGCTGGAAGCTGGGTCACCAGTATTTCAAATAACAGTAGGGTCACTCAAAGTAGACAAGTTTCAGCAAAACTTCCAGACAAAGCACAGACTCCAAAGAAGGAATATATTGTCCAATTTTGAGGAAGTAGCCACTGAAAAAGGAATTTTGACATCAATTAGGGCCAGAAACATGGTAAAAAGCTGTGACTGAAAGGAGTGATTCTTTGAACCCTCATCAATGCAATACTCATAAGACAATTCTTGCTACACTCAGAGAATGAGCATATGATTGTGCTGTGGGAAAAAAATTACTTGGCGCAAGTTTATTGTTGTTTTTTTCTCACTGATGCACTTTTCCATTTCCTTCAAACGTTTTCCTGCTAAGCCCCTGTGAGTGCCCAGTGTTAGGAACAAGTCTGTGCAAGTATGAACTAGAACCCCACCAACAGGTGTTCTTGCTTTTGTTTTTACTCACCCTTGTATACTGTAACATGCATTACTTTTCTATACAAAAGGACTCAAAATGTGTAGGGGAGAAAATGGAATTAAAGATAATGGCATTTCCCCCGCAATATTTGGCTGCTCCCTCATATATTATCAATTCAGAGAGACAAGAGAGATGTGTCCAATTCTAGAAGACAAAAAAAAAAAAAGCCACTCCTTTCCTCTGCCAGGAACGTAATGTCCATTTCTTTCCTGTTACTCTTGAATTTCTAGATACTGTGAACATGGACATTTGTTGCTGACAGCCTCTGTCAGGCTGAGCTCCCTGACTTGGCTTCACTCCAGAGAAGGTCGCTGAGAAGGTTTCATACCATTCTTGGAAAGCATGCAGCTGCCACATGTAGCCTGATCTCTTCAAACCAAACAAACCCCACACTGCAGACTGCTTCCCTCAGACACGCGCGCCCTTGCTCGATACTCACACACACAGCAAGAATGTAAACGTCTAGATGGAACCACCACCAGTATTTTACAAAACCAGTATTCAAACCCAACACTCTACTAATTCCAGGCACCAGTCAGCAGCACAAGATTCCCAAGAAGGAGCCCGGGTAATAGAGGAGGCTACTTGCCAGGCTGCTGTCAGGTCAGCAGTTCGAACCCACGTGTGATCTGTGAGAGAAAGATGTAGAGTCTCTGACACCCCTGGGGCAAGTTTGATTCTGTCCTGTAAGGTTGCTGTGAGTTTACTCAATGGCAGAAGTTTAGGATTCTCACTCTCTCTACTCCCACACTTTACCCCTAAAAAGACAAAAAGATCCACTTTCTATTCTCTCACCAACTCTTATTACATGCCAGGGCAATGAACGAATGAGGAAAGAACACAATACTGTACAAGACCCAGCTCCATCCCAGAAGGAGTCCAGGGGAGATGTTCATGGACTTGCTGGGTTGTAGTATTCTAGCAGTATGTTCCTCCTCTGCTACTGCATTTAAAAGGTTGGAGATGGGGATGGGTATACCCATTTGTTCCAACCCTTTAATCTTGCCTCCTTCCTACTCGTGTCTTTTCCCATTGGGATGGGAAGTCTACGCTTTTCTTGAATCATTTCCATCTTTATTTCCTCGCACATATGTGTACTTCCTCAAGACTCGGTGCTCACTTATCTTCTTCCTTCTGAAGTGCATTCATGGCTCCTTCTAAAAGAACTTTTCTGCAGGGTTACCTTTCCCATGAAGCTTGCCTTTGATCAGTATTGTACCCAATCGTGTCGCATCTGCTTTCCTCAGAAGTTATGAGAACCAAGAGGGCTGTTATTAGGAGCTTTGTCACTGCAGCCCAAAGTAGCCGCTCTTTCCTTAAAAACAAAAAAAAAAACCAAATTTGCTCCCATTGAGTCCCCATCCACTCATTGCGCGTTCATAGGGCAGGATACAACTGGCTCCATGAGTTTCTAAGACTGCAACTCTTGCCGGGGACAGAAAGCCTCATCAGCTTCATCATCTTTCTGCCACAGAGCTGGCAGGGGTTCTCCAATTGCTGGTCTTGCGCTTAGCAGCCCTACATGTAACCACTGCACCTTTGTAAGTGTCCGCTGAGAAAGATTATTGTAGAACTAGGACTTGATATGAAAACCATCAGTGGGTAGGGACTTAGTTTCCAGAGAGAGGGTGGAGCAGTAGTTAGTTGCTTTTGAGTTCCAAAACCCCAAAGTAAAAAGTAAGGTCAATTTCCCTTTCCGGAGGCACATTCTGTTTCCTACATGCTCACAGAAAATCGATCCTCACCTTCCCTTTGTTACAATTCAGCAGCTCGCTTGACCAAAAGCAGGCACCTTCGTCTCTTCCTCTAGTCCTTTTCCCTGCAGGTACCTCCTTTACTCTCCACTCCCCACCCCTCCCTTCCTAAGTTGTCCCCATTCCTGGGTCATAGAAGAGACCCAGTCACAGGTGTGAATGTAAAGGACTGAAATTTTCTGTAATTGGGAGGTTTCTCCTGTTTTCTTTCACCAATCCCACTCGCTCCGGGCGGCCTTTAAATACTAGGCCATGCACAATGGTGTAAATGCACAGAAGTGCAAATACACACACCAAGCAGTTCCAACATCAGCTCTGAATGCATCCCGGGTTGTGCATTCCCTGGGGCCTGCTTTCAAACCTACAGGGGAGGAAGTTCAGGAGCAGCCAGCACGCAGCTATGAGGTCACATCCCGCATGTCTGCTTCTATGCTCAGAGGACCCTGAGCATAGGGTCCTTACTGACCATGCCCACAGGACTCTCAAGCTAACCGAGTTTCACACATTCCTCTAGCTTACACATTCTCTTATTGCACTCCTACATTGGGTGCTGTCGCTATAAAGGTGAATCTGTGAGTAGCTCACAGTTACAATCCAACTAAGGAGGTACATTTACCTACAGTGTGGAGCGTGAGAAACCAAGATGGGAATGAGGTTCTACAGCAAGCAAGGCTGGTTCCTAAATTCCGTCAACTTCTTCATCCAGTCACTAAGAGCTTTCTGTTCCACCCTGTAAATTTCAAATCGTCTTGTTGAATTCCTCCACCACTAAGTTAAAACATCTGGAGGGGCTGGAAATCAAGGGCAAAGGTAAGGTTTTAAGCTAGTTAAGGGAAAAGCTTTTTCACCTATGTCCCTAAAGGAGTGCTGATATTGATCTTTAGGAGTGAAAGCGGAGAATTCAGGTGGATCCTGAGTGTTGTTTATGGAAGTGCTAGCCTATTTGTCCCAGGAAAATACAGTGAAATAATCAAGCGAGGCATGTGCATGGGTATGTGCAGTGTGGACACACGCACATGGGCGTACCCGCTCACATGCACATCACCCCTGAAGCTCTCTCCTTGTCTCTTCCCATCTAGCATGTGTTAAACGGGGGTGAAGGCAATCTGCAAAGCAGAATTCTCCGGTATTTTCAGCGCTCTGGTCTGCCCTAGACTGGCCAGACTGTCCACTCAGTTGAATCTAGAAAGAGATCATAATTCCCATCTGAGTTTCTGGTTCTTTAGAAACTACCAGAGGGTGGTGGGGCAGGGGTAGGGTGCGGTGGTGGAGTTCTCTGCCCAGCACCTCCTACAAGCTGACTACTATTCCATCTTTTTCTCTTCTTTTTTTTTGGAGGGGGGGGGGCAGCTGACTACTATTTCATCTATGATAAACAACCTTCTAAATGTACGATGAATAGCTGGATCCACAACCTGACTATTATTAACTTTTTTTAAAAATTTTATTGGAGGCTCTTACAACTACTACAACATTCAGTACATCATCTGTATCAAGCACATTTGCACACATGTTTCCACATACATTTCCCAACATTTTCCACTTGAGCCCTTGGTACAAGCTCCTCTTTAAAAAACAAAAACAAACAAACAAAACCTCCCCTTCCCCCTCCCCCCCTTTTTTTTAATGAATCATTTTATTGGGGGGGCCCATACAACTCCCATCACAATCCCTAACAACATCAGTTGTATGCAAGCCACTTTTACACACCCATTGCCATCATCACTCTCAAAACATTCTCCCTCCCTCCAGGCCCCCATTATCAGCTCCCTATATTATCCTTCCTCCTCCCCTTCCCCTTGAACCCTTAGTAATTTACAAATTATTTTTTCATCCTGTACACTGTACAATATGTCCCAATACTCACTTCCCTGTTAAATGTGTCCCAACGAGCCTTCAGGGCAATAATCCCACTCAGAACAGCTACAGCACAAAGAGGACTGCCCGGCCAGCCCCATTAAGAAATACGGCTACCCTCGCAGACCCAAGGCTTACTGGGGCCAGGAAGAAGAAGCGGGGTCAAGATTATACCCTGTTGTACACAACCACACCAATGCAAAGCACTAAGAGTGTGCAACAGAGCGTAGAGTCACAGATGGAGTGAAAGGATATACTTTGGGGCCAGGGTATTGGCACCCCATCCGACTCAACCAGGGGTCACTCTAGGAGGTCAATTACAGACCTTGAACTTTATACAGGTTCTTATATTGTTATTATTTTTATTATTCTGTTACATATTGTATAGTACATTGAGGGGCTTTCTTGCTGTTGTTATCATTGTTTTATTTGCTTAAGTTGCTCCATTTTAGGAGACCTTTATTATTAACTTTTAATGTTTTTCTATCTCTAACCTTTGCTGGTATTTTTGTCATTGAACCAAAAGGTCAGAGGTTGGGCAGAGTCATGTTTGGGGAGCAGAGCTGAAAATCAGAAGAGGGCAAAGGGCATGGTGTGATCTGCTGAGTGCTCCTGCTTTCCCCTTATTACTGGCATTACCATCCACTGGACCAGAAGGGGAGAGAGTAGGTCGGGGTAATCAGTTAAATGCATTAAAGTTTCCCCCTCCATCTGCCCTACGTGCTCACATGTGCAATGACAGAAACAACACTGAGGGGCAGAAATGAACTGTGTACTAATTGTGAGTGCATTTCATTCTATCCAAGTGAGACATGTAAAACAAACAAGCAATTAAATAAACGAAAGTAGCTCACTTTTTAAACAAATTATTATAGACTATAAATGGTCTTTCAAGCATTGTAAGTAATTAGTTCATGGATCTCTGAATGGCACACAGTGTGTTTTGTCGTATCGCGTAGTATACGCTGATATTCTGTAACAAATCAGACACACACAAAAGTCTGTTTTAGATTTCAAACTACTTTTAAAACCCAAAGCTTTCAAATCCCTAAACTATTAACTACCCTTCGAAATAGAAGGGAAAAGATAAGAGCACACTTATATTTGAAGAAATCTAGAATTAAGATTAGCCACATGATTTATTGACATATTATGGCTACTCTGTAATTTGGGTTGTTTTGTTTGGTGGGGGAAGGCGTGGAGAGACTGAAAATGAAATGTTTAAGACGTCCCTGTGTGCGAGAGAAAGGCAATCACACAGCGGGCTCAACTGTTGCCTGCCTCCCGAGAGTGTTTCCAGGTTTTTCCCAACAGTAATGTGCTTTCTTTCAAACAGAATAAAATGCCTAGGGAGGTACCTTGTTCATTGCTTTTATGTTTTGGGGTTTGTTTGTTTTTTCTTTAATGCTGGGGTGCTGAAGATTTTGTTTAAGCCATGTGGTCTGTAGCCAAAAACTGTTCGGAGGCTATTGTTGGGGAGGTGCCGTGCAGTCTCTGTACAGAGGAAGGCTCGAGGAAACGGCTCTTGGCAATGCAGGCAGGAGGCCATTCCTTAGAGACCAGTAACTCTGCTATGACTTCCCAAAGTAACGCACTACCATCAGGAACCATCCGTGGAAACCCGGTGATCAATCGTACCTATTCACAAACACTTGTAAAATGACTTTGAGATATAGATACACATACATATATTTTATCTCCAAACAAGTCTATGTGAAGAATTGCTGGGTTCAAACATCCGTCTCTCAAAGACCTCATTATCTAAGCAAGAGAATAGTTGTATTATTGATAGCCATACCATTATGGCTTTCAAACTGTACCACATCTTGACTGGTGGGGGTGGGCAGTTTTAAAATGGACTCTCATGTTCTCTAGTTTTGTATGTGGTTAAAATGTTCCATAGTATTATTAATGTGCTTTCACTGTTTAAGTCCCAGCAGGCCAGATGCTGTATTTGTGCAGAAGTTCCCAAACTTATTTGGCCTACTGCCCCCTTTTCAGGAAAAAAGAAAAAAAAATTACTCAGCACCTCCCCATGCGCCCCCCACCCCCCGTCCCAATGAAAACCGTTTGTATTACGGCTCATCGCCCATCGTTCAGGTAAGCGTAGGTAGTGTAGGTAGGTAGGTAAGTGTAGGTAAGCGTCTGCTTTTGCAGGCCCCTGGATGATGCAGAATCCACTTGGTGGCAGTGAGTGGGATTGTTCCTGCACCCACTTTGGGAAACACTGTAATAAGGAATTCAACTTTACGCCCCTCACCGTAGCCCAGAAAGCCCCGGTGGCTGTGAGAGTATTGCTCTTTCTGGGGCCAATATAACCTCGCGCCCAGAATAGCTCCTGCTTGTTTGTTTTAGCGGACGCTCCTTTCCGCCCTGAACCAGGGGTATCGGGGGACCTAACCACGGGATACAAATAGCTGTGGCTCAGCGCATCTTCCAGATCAATGATTGAAATACAGCCAGCCTGTCTCATCAAAAATACTTCTCCTCCCCTTTTCACTTCACTTGGAGGCTCTACAAATAGCAAAATAGTCCAAAGACAAAGTAATGACGGTAATTTCCGAAAGAAATGCAGGGGCACATTACTCAGCAGACTGAGGACCAAGTTGTACTTGGTGTTAGTCAGGTGTGCTAAAAATAATCACCACTAGCACCACCGTTATGGGTCAGAACCAACTCATGGGGACCTACTGAGAACAGCAGCTGCAGCAGCAACAATGAAAGTACCACCGCGACTCTCCTGATTCTCTCTGAATCAGTCAGGGAAACAAACTGGAGGAGGAATGTGACTTGGAAAAAACAGCTGACAAATATAGCCAAATAACAGGCAGGAAAGCTAATAAAAATCAAACCATTCTATTTGAATGTCAACATTACAGTAGCAGTCTAGGTCTGCACAACTCTTTGGGTCTCAGTTTACTCCCCTGTAAAAAATGAAATGGACAGTTCTATGCTCTAAGGCAGGGTGCCCCAGTTACACACTGAGCGCTAACCTCCAAGGCCAGCAGTTCACAGTCATCAGTGGTTCCTCAGAGAAAGACAGGGCTCTCTGTAAAGAGCTACAGTCTTGAGAGCACACAGGGGCAGTTCTAGGCTGTGCGGAAGGATCACCTTAAGTCCAGGGCACAGCATCCATGGCTGGATGACAGTGAGCTTATTCAGAAGATGTAAGTCACCTCACAGGCATAAAATTGTACAAGTCTAAAGAGCGATCGGATTTAACAACGACTAGTTTTATTTCCATCTTTTCTTCCATTAACTAGTAATATAAAGTAGAGTAGTTATAAAGGAAAGCTGGTCTCAGCCAGGTTTTGCTAGAATAAATGAAGCACTACAAATGTGTTGATTTGGGGGTGGCTCCTCACAAAGCTTCCAAGCAAATTTCCCCTCTTCTATTCTCACACACACCTTATTTGAAAAGGAAATGCACTTCTGGAAATAACAATCAAGTATGGCACATTGTAAAGCTACACCTGATTAGTGGCCTGGGCTAACAGATTCTTAGTCCCTACCCAGCATCCTTTAAAAGGCATCACGTATCATGGAACTCAAAAAGACGCGTCTAATGCCATTTTCCTATGAGCATCCTTCAAAAACTTCAGTTTTCCAAACTACTTTTGCCTCATCAATAGGTTTCTTCAGTCCAACACTCTCCCAACTGAGCTATTTCGGCTCACACCATCAATAGGTTTCTAAACCATTATGTGCATTGTTTAAATCTTCTTTCCAATTAGTTATACCATCATACAAATTAATCTCCATTTATATTGATCTCCTTATTAACTGTCACTTCAAACATTTAGGCTTCATGATTACTACCCTAATATTTGAAGTAATGTTTTAAAATAAAAGCCTTGGAAGATTTATAAGGAGTATTTTTTTGGATCAGTTAATTCTTCTCTACCCTATTACCTCTTCAACGTTTTCATAACAAGATTTTCTTCAACCATACTCTTGGGGACACCAAGTTCAACTTGCATAAAGTCAATGTTCTACAAAGATAATGTTCTACATCATAATTTGGGGAGTAGCATCTAGGCTCTTATGAGCACACATGTAAGATGCAACTATTGGTCTCTGTATAGAGAAAAGAAGAGTGAGAAAAATCAAAGGACACATTAAAATAATTAGCCCAATGAGTTAATAGACCAAGTCCATATCAGTCTCCACAATGCTGAGAGACCAGAACTAGATGGCTCCTGGCTAGAAAAACCACCTGCTCTTAAAAGGAGCCATTAAAAGTTCCTGGATAGAGTAAGAGAGAAACATGGGCGAGAACTCAAAACCATGAGAGCAAACAAGTGTAAGACTGTCTCTTAGCCTTCAATCTGGAACTGAATTCATGCCTGCATTAGAATAATCAACCACTTAAGATCAAAGGGGCAGAAGGACAGAACTCAAGGATTGGGAGAGAAGGAGAAATGGAAACAGGAAACACAAGGAGAAATAGGGTGAATGACAGTACAATGCAGGGACTGGAGTAAATGAGATGGATAATATGTATGAAGTATTGCATGTAAAACTATGGTCTGCTCTGCATCCTTTACCTAATTTACATTAAAGGGTTAAAAAATTGAAGATATTCTTAAAGTGGGACCTACCAGTACATGAGTTCCACTTTGACCCTGAATTTCTTTTCCCCCGACCATCACTGTTAAAGTCTACTTTTATATAATGAGTGTATGCAAACAATTTTTCTTTACTCCATATCTGAATTGGAGAAGACCACAGATTAAAAAAAAAAACCTGTTTTCCCTGGAGGAAATAGCCTTACCTTGAGGCATTTTTTAATGATGGTATAACCATTAAGTCATTTAACCTCACTGCAGGAAGATCAAAAGCTTTTTCAGGCTTCCAAACTCAGTAAACGGTATGTTTTCTTCTGTGTAAATTCCAAAAGTACCACCACTAATCCAAACAACAGCTCTTCAAACAGGAGTAAACAGAGGAAAAACTTTCAACTGAAAGGTCACAAAAAGAACCTTCCTGAAGTACAAACAATGGCCATGTGGGCTGGTACTACAAATATTTTACAGATGCAGAGATAAGCTTAAGTTCAAACTCCTTTTCACAGAGACAAATTCAAGTAAGGGAAATAAATGTGGCTCCTAAAGGAAAGGGGGATGGGGGGGGGGGTGAGTTTGCCATAGAGTCCATTACCTAGTCTAGTTAGGCTGAAAACAGAACAAAAGTTTGTATCTAGGATAAAAGCGACGTAGAAGTGGTGCCCCTGCTCCCAGATAACTTACACTCATACTGTACAGAGGCTGGAGAACAAGGCCTTGGAATGAATTGAAGTGTGCTATCAATTTCCCGAAGCCTTTACATCGTTGCCTCATTTGATGAGACGTGAAATGGGAACTTACAGATCTGTGTACACAGTAAAGATGCCATGCTTCCCACAGAGTAATTATGGTATTATCATAACTAACTTGTGACTTGCCTTCTAACATCCTCCCTGATCTAGTATTTGTTTTAGGGTACAAAGGAGACCCATTATCTCAAATGTAATTTAAAGAGAACAACTATTAAGTTTTAAAAGGGTTATTACAGTTTAAATCTGAGCACCCATTTGCAAAAGGCTCTGTATGGCAGTGATAGCCCAAAATCCATTTGTCATGTCCCCCACAGAGATTAACCCTCCACTGAATTCTTTTTGATCATTAACCAAGGAGGTAGATAATCTTGCCTTCAGGCAGAACGGACCAGAGAGTAGAATATCTCCTTCAATCTTCAGAAAGCCCAGGGAAGGGCAATCTCAGAGGCTTGCTTCTGTGTGTCCTTCATGGAGGTCACTCTGCTAGGTAGGAAGGAATACAGGGGGTCCCACAGCCATTAGATATGCTCTGACTGCCTTGGTGAGAAGATCCTTGGAACAATTTTGTACGCCCTTCCACCTAAGACAGTGGTTCTCAACCTGTGGATCGCGACATCTTTGGGGGTTCAATGATTCTTTCACAGGGGTCCCCCAATTCATAACAGTAGCAAAACCATAGTCATGAAGTAGCAACAAAAATAATTTT
>PVJH01002545.1:120321-165815 GCA_004026705.1 Nesogale talazaci | reverse complement strand
TAGATGACTCGAGCTTCTTTTAGAGGGAATCTATGAAAAGAAAATGTATAAGGGAAAATATATGCTCTTTGAAGGTCATATCTTAACTCTACTTTATGGTTAGCGATTTGTTCTAGCCAGAGAAATGCCTATTCCTATAGGAATATTTAAAACAGACAGAGATTTAGGTGGGCTTAACGTGGTGAATGAAAGGTTTCCCCTTTCTCTACCTAGTCCCATAGGACAAGCCACAGCCCTTGAAATAACTCTTTACATTTTCCTTTTGTTCTTATCCCACAATCACAAAGATTATATAATAGATTGCTTACTGCAAACTGTGCTTTAGCAATTGAGAGACTCTGTACCTTTATGCTTGAGCAAAGCAGTTTCAGGCAACAAATGGTAAACACCTGGAAATTTTTAGCTATTGCAAGATTTTATCTAAATAAGTCCAAAGTGTAGGGTTAGGGTCAGGGTCAGGGTCAGGTATAAAAAAAAAAGAATGAAAGAAAAGAGTCCAAATTGAAATACATTGACAAATCAGTAGACTAACATGACAATTGATGATTATCAAGGACTTCAGTTCAAAGTAATTACTCAATAGGGATTAGTGGAACAAATAGGTTTCCAATGGGGAAACTCCCATTATTATTTTTCAGGCATTACAGAAATATAATTAAAAATAATAAAAACCTTCCAAAAGAGCTCAGTGACACCAACCATTGTTAAGTGTTTTGGATAAACTTGAAAGTTACCCTATTTTTTACTCCAAATGAGGAAATCACTTTACCCTCAATTGAAATGCAATGGCATGCTATAATCAATTCCAGGCAAGTGATTTGGATCATTGATACACGATAGTACCTATGATAAAGTTATTCCTGATTGTAAGGTAAGGAAGGATTAGGCAAGATGAGGTATTCACTAAAGATGGGAATAGTGAAAGTATAGAAAAAACAATCTCAAACAGTTGAAGTGTGTGTTGGGCGGGGGGGGGTGGGGAGAGGGGAGACTCAAAACCAAATATTGGCAGTGTCCTTTTGAGAATTGGCTCAGTTGTAGTATACTTAGATAAAGGATTAATCTTATTCTGGTCTCATTAATAAGATTATCCCTATTGTAAAATGTCTAGATATCTTCATCTTGATATTATTAAACACTTCATACATCCAATTCCCTTTGCTCCAAATATATGCTCACTGAGTGACAGTTTTATTATGTTATGACTTATCATACCCATCTACTTCATTGAGAGTTTAAAATTTTCAGGAAAAGAAGATACTAGGGGTAGCAATATAGCTGAAAGTATGGAATTGAAGAGAAGGCTCAGGCTAACCTTTCATATCGTGAACATCTTTAAAGGTTGATTTATATCTTAATAGGGATGTTTGAGAAAGCCGATAGAAAATCTGGTAAACTAGCTCTACTAACTCAGTCATCTACAAGGCATTTCCTGGTTTTGAAACTAGGGTGTTCTGAATGATTAATGTATGGGCAACTCCTACGTGCCCTTTCATGTTAAGTAAATTTGGCCTTCCTTTACAACTATTGAACCATCCTTTTCATAAATTGTTCACCACAATTGCCTCTACTTGCTGCCCACACAACTTTCAATGAACTGAAAATAGATTCAATATTTTTGGGGAGGGGCATCACTGCCCTCTGGTGGGAGCGGAAGGCCCAGTCTTATTCCTGGAGAGCTGCTGCTGGATTTGAACTGCCAAGTCAGTGGGCTGCAGTCCTGCACTCCACCACTAGGGCACCGGTGCAGAGCCCTAGACCCAAGAATTTTAAAGGAAGAAATAACTTCTAGCGATAAGACCAATTGTGATAGGTGAGCTTGTGCCAACGTGGCCAAAGAAGATAGGTAGGTCTTTTGTGATAACATGGCCAATGAACACATGGGATCTATTGAAGGGCGAAAATAGAAATGGCTCAGCAATCCTCGACCTTGCTCTCTTGCTCTGAGATATTCGAACCAGCTGGCTGCCTTGTTCACCCTGTGCGTTGATCTACAAGCAACACTATCCATAGGACACCTAATCAGTGGACTCTCTTGCTGTGAGTTGAGGTTCCTTCAAGCCCTGCTTCGCTAGGAAACAAATTCATAAGAACATATGTAAAAAGGGAGAGGTCTATATATAAGAGAAATTGAACATTGAGAAAAACATCCCAGTCCAGACAAGATCAAGTCCATAAATCCAGCAGCAATCTAGAAAGTCCTCTTCTGGTTCATGAAACACATGCAATGATGCTGAAGGCAGAAAGATAACAGAGAAGGGTTCAAAGTCAGTGGTGGTAGAAACATCTCAGCGCTGACAGTGTTCTCCATGTGACTTCTCTAGGTCCAGATTTCTGACCTCCTCAGAGTAAGTCCATGTGGATTTTCCTCAGGGGTGTCTCACAGGAAGTCAGCCTTGTCAGTAGAGGGTCTCCAAGCAAGCATTGTCAGTAGAAAATCTCTAAGAAAGTGAACCAAGAGAGATAGTATCTCCTGCCCTCAGGAAGGAATTATGGCATTTCCCTGAATTCTCAGAGAAAAGGTTATGCCCACACAGAGGTCTCATTGGTTATGTCCAGATGGACAGGCTAGACTCCACTCCTTTTCTCTTAATCCTCAACTTGACACCAGATTAGGTGATTGCCACAGTATTGCAGGTAATTTACTTTAAAAGGTACCTAGTCTTATGCTTGAGACACAAGAGCGCAATCAATAATATTCACTTTAATTTGGAAGGGTGAACAAATAAAATACTGGGATGGTGAGATTTTTGTACTTTGTACTTATTAACAAGAGGGACCAGTTTCTGGAGCAAGGAATCAAGATTAAGAAAATAAAGGATTGGGATAAAAGACAGGAAGAATTGCAGTGAAATGGATTGACACTGTGGCTTCAACCCTGGACTGGTTAATAGTAATGAAGAAGGGGACGTCACAGGACAGGGAAGGGTTTTGTTCTTCTGTATATAGGAACATTATCAGTTGGAATTGATTCAATGGTCCTGTCAACAATAATAACATTCATTTGGATGTTTTTTTTATTTTTGTAGAAAATTATATATATATATATATATATATATATATATATATATATATATATATATATATGTAAGCACACAGAGTTTGACTTTTGATCATATTTTCTATAACTGGTATTAAATTTTGTTGAATGATACACATAGGTAAAGTATTTGTTTTGATGAGCTCATCATTCTGGAAAGATATCAGTGTATACTAGTCATTGAAATAATTAAGTCTTCAGTACATATCTTGACCATTTAATCTCAATTTTCTATTACATTCATTACATTACATTCTATTACATTCAGTAATTGAAAGAAGATATTCTTCTGAAATAAAGAAAATCTGGTACATATCATATAATCCATAAGTATTATCAAAATTGCTGTAAGGGTTTATAGTCTTGAAGAGGTATCTTAATGTAAAGTATGTGAAAGATTTAAAGGTGAAGCACATTTCCTTGTCCTTTTCCTTAATAAACACCATACAATTGACCTTTAAGGCTGATAAAGCTATAAGATGAGCACAGATGCAATATTCTGCCAGCCCTGTTTGATTATACTTAACAGATGGCCCAGGCTATGATTCTTTCAGTTTCCAAAGTATTTTTCAGATGATTTTAATTACCGACATAAAAATAGCAAGGTTGTTCTTATAAACTAAATTGAAATAGGAAGTTAACTGGAGGAGGGGAAAAAAGGCAACAACAGCATGATCTTTTTTCGTTTGTTGATGGTAGGGAGGATTTGATATATGAGGGCAATAGCTTCCAATGGCATAAAGAGTTGAAATATGTTAGCTAGCATCTGTGTTTGCTAGTTCTGCCTTGAGTCTGAAGAATGATCTCAGCACTATCCAGGGAGGTGTGGGAATTAGATTGCCTTTTATTTGACCTCAAGGTTTTTGATTTGTTATATTGTCATTTGGTCTGTGAAAATGTTCAGCCTCATTTTTTCCCCCCAACTCTTCTAATCAACAGGAGTGGTATTGATCTTCCTATCATTCTCTTACCTCTGGAAATCAGGTATGAGTGAGGACAGACCCAGTCTTAAAGATCATCTAAAGCTATTCAGTATGCTCTTAATTATCATGGCTCTTTCTAAATTTACTATGGCTATAAAATCATATACATACATAGTCTCTTATCCATCTCTTATTTATTATCATGCTTTGACAGTTGCAAATTTCATTCCCAGATGTCTCACTAGCATCTCTCTTCTCTACTCACTCTGATGCCCTGACTAGACACATGGCTATGAATGAATGGCACAGAGGGATCCCTGAGAAACTCTGGAAGGAAATGAGCATCCCTGAGAGGACTTCAGTTCAGCTTGACTCCATGGCTTTCGGTGAGAGCGATTATCCAAGCATCCACAAGATATAGTCTTCTCGGGAAAGAGGAAACCTAAAAAAATACATACATTAACTTGCAAAAAAGTGAAACGTCCCTTCTGTGCTTTCTAACACTCTCAACAGGGCAGAATCTGAAAGTCCCTGAAACATTAAGTGGAAATGGGACTGTGGGGCCCTGAGCCACTTTATTAATTACAAATCAGGTTTGTTGAATATTGGATGCTTTGTTGTTGTTTTTTCATTTTTCATTTTTTTTGGGGGGGGGGCATCACTGCTCTCCGGTGGTGGAAGTAGGAGGCCCAGCCCCACTGCTGGAATTGAACCTCCGTCCCAGTGGGCCGCAGTCCCATGTACAACCACTACACCACTGAGGCTCAGCCGGTTTTTTCATTTTTAAACCCTCATAATTTTGTTTTGAGCAGAAAAACTTAAATCCAGTCCATGGAACATTGATATCTACTAGCCTAGCTGTAGTAAGTTCTAGCACTAGACCAAATTTCTACTTCTGTTTGGCTGTTTGGCTGTCTCATATTGATCATGATGGTGAACCATTTGGAAATGCCCCATGGACATCATTTTACTGCACTTCCAATCGCATCACCATGCCTATCATGATACTAAGAACAGTTTTATACATAATTTCAGTACAATTCAGACATAGAAGCATCATATCAACACTATCATACAATATAACAGTCAGTCTCCAATGTTTAACATGACTCAACCCTTGATTGCTCAGATCATTTCTGACATCAGTTGTCCCAGAGTTTGACTCTTTTGATGTTGACGCCTCATGGTTACATCCTTTTGAGGGGTGATGAGGGAAGGAAAGAGGTATAGAATATCATTGATATTGTCTACTTTTTGATTATCTCACATCAGGTGGCTCTTGACTTTCTTGTCAGTATTGGTAATACTGAACATGAGGGAGATAGAGGCTACAAGTGCTCATCAAATAGTGTGAAATGGAAGGAAGATGAAGCAATAGGTTAGAAGGTTGACAGAAGGCATTAATTTAGTTCATAGGGAAGACAACAATTTTCAAGAGAAAGAAGAGAAATCAAAGAAGAGAAGTAGGGTCAGCCTTTGGGGGAGACATTGATAAGTAACTTAAACTGTTGAATACAAAATTGATTTTCTATAATGAAAAGCCCCCACCTAATTCACAATTAAAATATTGTGAAAGAAAGATAATGGAATTTGTCCACACATATTCTGCAGGCCCTACATCTAAGACACTTCTATTTGAATTTCTATTAACAACAATTTGCAATTGGGTGAGTGATACTGTTAAACTCAATGAGTCTCTAGTATACTAACCCCTTTTGTCCAATTGTTTGATCATCAGTTGGCAGTTTGCAGTTACCTTTAGTAAAAGAGTTCAAATTAGAAAATTTGCTCAGTTGCCACAATTTAACAACAAAAAATGCATACATAGAAAAACAGATAAAATAAAATTATGATATACACTATCTTAAGAGTATCAAATGTCAAATGTTTCTAAGGCCAAGATTACCTACCCCAAATTGATTCTTAGGTGTCAAGGGATCAGCTTTGACTTGTCGTGACAAAACTCATGTGACAGTAGGAATACCCCCCCAATTTTTTTAGACTCTCAAGTTGCATAGATTTTTATCAAAGAATCACTAGGTGGGTTCATTCTGCTAATTTCTTCTATAATGTTTTCTAACTTTGTGCAATTAGGACTCCTGAAATATAGAAACCAACAAATTCATGATATGGGTAAATATGGGAGTGAGGCCATAATGAAGCCTTGGACATGAGAATTTTATTGTACAAGGACCAGTAGCAAGCAGAAATTAAGCACATGTCAAATGTATATCTGGTGATGGAGAAATAAAATCAAAATTGCTCAAACATCATCTTAATTGTTTTCTTATGTTTCTCATATAAATACATCCAAATTATTTATCTGATTGCTGAATTTACTTGGAGAGAATTTTTTTGAGCTGTAGTGATTTCAGGAGGGCCTTTGTATTCTCCTACCCTTTATTCGGTGAATTAGGTGAATTTTTATTTTCCCAATTCTGACTTGGGTCCTTTTCTTTCATGTGTAACTGCAATGGTCTGGAATGTTTAACTTATTCTACAGATGGAGTAGGCGCTCTGGTGGTGAGTGGTTAAGGGCTGGGCTGCATTCCTAATGGTAAACACTGGAAAACCAGCAGCTGCTCAGTGGGAAACAGACTCACTTTCTATCCTGTAAACATGCACAGTCTCAGAAACCCAGTTGCTCTAACTTCATATTGACAAATAGTTTGGTTGATTTGAGAGATGGAAGATCAAAATGATGAGGGGACTTGAGCAAACTTCTTGTCCAAATAAATTTTAAAACTAAAGTGAAATTACATGCAAAGAGTAGGGTGCTCCCATTCTCCACTTTCCTTCGACTTTGATAACAATTAGAAATGCCTCAAACTGAGCAGGCTTCTGTGGATCTTAAACACTTTAGCAGAGTGGCTTGAGAAAGATAAATTAGTAATTTCTATGGATAAGACTCAAGTATTAGAAGATGGAACTCTTACTTTTCAGGCAACTGAACAGATTTTTTATTTTGCTATTTTTCAAAAATATAGAATGACTTCCTAAGTCTACAAGTTAGCTAAATTTTAACTGTCACAAATAAAGGCCTAAGGATGTACTTGTATGAACACATCTACTCATCAACACTCCCAGTCTACTCCAATAATTTCTTTTAAAGAATAGGGGGGGAGGGAGGCAAGAAGGAAAGAAACTCTCTATGCTGTTAATCAGACAAGACTAGGCTATTTGGAAACTGTCACTCGAAATGGATGTGGTGTCACTTCTTTGTGAATGGATGAAAATGTAGCCACTAAATAAATGATCAGCAGAAACCAGCCGAGACTGAAGGTAAGGAAGATCGGTGTGGGAGTGGGACAGGCATTATAAAAATAAATAAGTAAATCAGCCACAGGGTTTTACAATTTGCAACGATACATCCTTTGGGACTACTGCTGAGTTTATTTCAGAACTCCAAGCCTGTTCTGACTAGTTTAGGAATGACTGACACAAAGCAACACTACAACAGACCTGAATCTCTAAAATGTGAGTGTACAGGAAGAATGGCTGTGATGGAGGGATATTACAGATGTATACTGGCTAGACATGACAAGAAGGGCTACATGTGTAAAGACAAGGTCAGTATTCTGAAAGCACTAGCCATCCTGAAGAAGAAAGATAAAAGAGTCTACTCTCATAAAAATTTACACTCTCAGAAGCCCACAAGGGCAGCACTCCCTGTCCTATAGGGTCACTGTGACTCAGAATTGACCAATGTAAGTGTGTTTTGTTTTGGGTGGGTTTTTGTTTTTGAAAACAAGGGCAGCAAAACAAAAAAAAAACCAACAAAACAAAAACAAGGGCAGCCTGAGTATTGATTGCATGGCATAGCAACTAAATCTCTTGACAAATAACAGTTGAAAGTAATCATGCCTGTCTCCAACTTCAGGCTGCCACTTGATTTCAGAACCTCATACTCCTATTTGTGATTGTAGGAAGATCTCTGATACTTCCAGGTACCTAAAACTCAGCTAGTTATTCTGACTACATATCAATGTAAAATTACTCTCTCTCTCTCTCTCTCTCTCTCTCTATATATATATATATATATATATATATATATATGTGTGTGTGTGTGTGTGTGTGTGTGTGTGTATCCAGACTCATCGTGATTCTTTAGAAGACTGGCTGGGGTTTCTTTGATGATGCCATTACATTAAGTGTATGCTCAGGGCAGAGTTTGGGGTGGTTTATATTTGATTGCTTCTGGGTCTAATCTCATAAAGAGCATGAGACAAATTCTTGTACTTATATAGTTTACGTTGCAATGCTTTCTCAGGAACCAGCGTGCAGGAAGGTAGAAAATGCCATTAATAGAATAAACTACAATTCAATTATAAAAATACAATTAAAGAGCATCAGTGGTTCCCATCCCTTGTTGAACTTAGAAGTCCAAATGGGCATTTTTTCCCCTCCACATCCGAGCTGTATTCTCTGAGTGCAAAACAAGTTTCCACACTTTCCCAGTTCATCTCTTCAGAGAAATCCATAGGCAGTGAGTAAGAAGCCTGAAGCGGCAGAGGATGAAAGCAACATGGTGTCCAATTATACCTTTGCAAAGATGAAGTAAAGAACCTTCTTAATTCTACTACTGTTAAGGAATGCTTTCCTTAAAAAGAAGTGCTTGCATACTCAGTATTCGATTCTAGGAGTTGATGATTATGTAATCCAGCAGATCTCTCATCCTAAACAAGATATAATCCTCCCCATCAATTCAAAAATTCCTCATCAATCCTCCCCAACATTATGGCTGATCACTCTGATTTCCATCTCTGCCTTAGCTTTGTCTGTTGTGCAACTTCATATAAATGGAACTAAGAGCACATATTCCCTTGCCATGGTATTGTTTATGCCATATAATATGTTGCTCTTTTGTTTATGTTGTTGCTCCTCTATGCATACATAAGTCCTGGTGACACACTAGTTAAGAGTCAGACTGCTGTGAGCTCTTCAGTTTTATACACACAACTGCTCTGTGGGAGAAAGCCTGGACTTTCTACTCCTTGAAAAGAGATATAGCTGAGGTTGACAGTCTTCTTTCCCTGGGCTCATTTTTGAGGAATTCAAAATATTAAAAAGTTTTGGGGGATCTGAACACTGTATGTGGCACAGCATTCAGTGGAGGGCTTCAAATAATTTAACAACTTTCTGCTGCCCTGATGACCAATCTATGTATATATAAAAAAAAATTGCACCAAAAGGTAGCTTACTGCCTCATACAGTTAACAAGTTAAATAAGAATAATAGCAGAAGTACAAAAACTAGATGATGAGTTTTGAAATATTAATGAAAAACTATTGATTAATATTTGACTGAAACAATAAAACTATTAAGATATCCCACATTACTCATTGATCAAAGTCCTCACTTAGAAGATTCTTGGCTTTTATCTGAGCACCCTCAACTGCGTGACTTATCCTTAACCACCTTTTCACTGTAGGAATAGGATCCTACTCCTTTTGAGGTATGCCAATTAGACAAGACTCATTTTGTTTGGTGTACTTAGAAAGAGGTGGGTTCTCTTTGAATATATCACAGTTATCTTGGATAAAAACACACCCTTCCTGGTTCTGCTGAACTGATAATTGTCCTCACAATATTTTAGCTCTTTGCACATTTTCAGGAATTGTATCTCGTGAGAGTTTGGGGCCCTTACACAAAGTTGGTATAAATGACAGTGTGTGCTGCTTTGGCACAGTTTCTCTTTACTTTATATGTTTGTTTCCTGATGTAACAAATGCAAGGGAATACACATGTATTTCATTGATGGCATAACTCATTTTGTGAAATGAATAAATAAATATTATAAGCACTGATATATCTGATTTTTTTATTCCATGGCTAATATAAACATTCCTATGAGGGATTAGAATATGTTGCTGCACAGGTGAACATTTTAAAAAAGTAAGGGATGTCTGATTTCCACATTGGGCAGTTGTCTACACCCCCAACTTAGAAAGAACCCTGGTTACAAGTGTCATTTTCACAACCAGTTCACAAAACTCAGCAAAAAATTAGTTATCATTTCTGCCAAACCCATGTGAATTGGCTGAATGACATCACTGGCAACATTCCTATGAACTTGTTGTGTGACTTCCATGATGGTGAACATGTGTGCTTGAGGTTGTTATAAATTCATAATTAGCCTTGTCTCAAAAGCAAGTATTCTTTTTGCAGTGTATCCTACTGAAGGTAAGCTATGTGTATTACTGAGAGACTGTAGAAAAGTTCTCTGCAGCCATCCTATGATCACCAAGACATGTTTAAAGGCAGTTTGTTTTGGATAAACCAAAGCACATATGAAATGGAAACAGAATAGTAATACTTTTTGACTTAGCACTGTACATATGTACATTCATATATATATACTACATACAATACAAATACATCTACATACATGTATGCATCACTTATTTGTTCTGACAATATTGAACAGCATACTCTCCAGTAGTCTTATTTTGTTGGTGGTGGTTTTTAATGGGAAAACAGCTTTATTTTTCCTCTTCGTTCACCTTAATAGTTAAAAAAAACCATAATTTCTGGCTCTTGAAGATCTGCAAAATGGATAGGATATTGGTATATCAGTTCCTGCTGCTCAAGTGGATAGACAGGCAGATGGGGCTGGGTGGGCTCCATTCCTTCTCTCCATTTCTCTTATTCTGCCCCTGCTGCCACCCTCAATGCCCTTGCCACCAACAAAACCCTGTCCTGTCCTTTGGCCTCTGACACGGTGACAGCAGACACCACAAAGGCAGCCAACAAATGGTTTCTCAGAATGCTTCAAACAACTTCCAGAACATCCTAGTTTCCAGAATGTTTCATAGACATTAAAAATTGTATTATTGTATATTCTTATCTCCCCATGTCCTCCAGTCATACAGTTTAGATGAAATGCTTCATGCTGCATTATAATGAAACTAAATGAGATACTGAAGTCTGTGATCTTACCTAATAAAACCATTTGAACACCTGCACTTTTTTTCCCTGTGTTCTGACTTGCTTTAAGTGGTAATTCAAAACATTTCCAGCAATTCTGTCTAATTCCCTGCAGAGCATTGTTTTACTTATCTAGTGCCAATGTAAGAAACATATCACAAATTGGTGGCATTAACCAAAGGAAATTGACTTTTTCACAATTAAGGAGGCTGGAAATCTGAACTCAGGGTGCCAGTTCTTGAATTCTCTCTATTTGTTCTGGAAGGAAAATCCTTGTCTCTTTTTGGCATTTATTCTTTGGTTCTCTGGTAGTTACATAATTTCTTATCACCTTGATGAATAAGTGCAGAGGTGGGGTCGAGCCTGTCAATCAGATCACAGCCTATTGAAGCCTCCTGGTGGAGTTGTCCTCCTCAGAGGATTCTGGGAACTTCCTCTGCCTTTGCTGTTGATAAGTCATGTGGAGACGTGCTGAATGCAGAGAGAACCTCTCTCTCTCTCTCTCTCTCTCTCTCTCTCTCTCTCTCTCTCTGCTTCACCTTCCTGTTGAAAAGCCACACTCAGAAAGCTGGAGAAGCTGTGTGGAGGCCCTGTGCCAGCCTGAAGAAGCTTCCACCACCCTTGGGTCCACTAGACTTTGCACCCCCAAGCCTGTGATCTTCCTGAATTTGACATCATTGCATATGACAATGTGAGTCTTCAGAAAGAGTGGGGGACTAGTGTTGGACTTAGGGGTTAATATGGACTTGATCTAGATTGGGCTGGGATACTTTCTTAATATGCAGTTACTCTTTGATATAAAGCTCTTTCTTATACATGTGTGAGTGTCTCTGTTTCTCTAGTCAACCCGACATTGCACACGTTTCTGGGTCATTTTCATGTAGCCTTGTACCTATCTCCATACCCTGCTATCTTTCTGTTTTCCCACTAAATGCACTCTTTTATATCCCCCAAGAGATGGTTTTTAAAACATACCTTACATGTATGCTGACTTATTATTATAATAAAATCCATTTCTAAATGTAATTATACCCACAAGTTTGAGAATTTAGAGTGATACACACACACATATATATACACACACACATATATACACACATATATATGTATATATGTTTCTAAGCATGTAATTCAATTGAATGCAATACAATTCAATACCTAACAAGCATTGACATATCTGGAGTCCAAGGGGTTGCTCCCCCCAAGTATATATTTTGATGAGCTTCTGGTATCCTTGTCAGAGTGTAAACATTCAACTTATGGGAGAGTGCAGGATGTTGATGAATCCTCATCTTCCCAGCTGTGTATCCTGTCCCACCTCATGACACTTCTGTCCCACCTCATGACACTTCTCTGGCCTGCACCCGATGCATCCCTGCTTCCCTCCATGCATACCTTGTTCTACATTGCCTTCAGTGTGGTCCACTCTTTCTTTAACCAGCAGGGGATCTTGATTCCTCCCCTCCTTTAGCCAGACGGGGATCTGCTCTGGATGATTAGATGGGTAATAATGAGGTGAAACTTCCGTAGGATAAGCAGCACCTTCAGAAGGAGCTGGCTCAGGTTTAGGCAGAGCAGTAAATAAAAGCAAGAAGCTATTCTTGTCCCATCAGGGATCTGGAGGTGCTTTTGGGGGGCACTAGAAATTTAGAGACCACCCCTCAAATGTCTGTTTGCTTAATTATCTCTAAATTATCGTGATATGTAGCTTGGCCTGTTTCTGGGAATGAGACAACCAGTATTTCTAGTACCTGCAGAATTCCCTGTGGTGCACTGATGTCAGAAAAGCTTCCAGACAGACTAACGAGAAAGGCTAAGGGGTGACCTGCTTCTACAATGTTCCCAATGACAATGCTCCAGCTCACAAGAGAATGCTGTCACCCTGGAAGCTGGAATTTAAGTCTCTATGTTAAAGGCACCCAGATATGTTGTAGATATACAAATGGGCTCAAACATCCCCGCGAGTGACAAGATGTAGCAGGGCCAGACAGTGTTTTATTTATCATACATGGATTGGAGTTGCCTTAATGACATCTAACAATAACTAAGACACTTTTACAGAAATCTGAAGGATTGGATTTGCAGAGACAGCTCAGTAATCCTGGTCATCCTACGTACCAGAATCCCATTGTTTTGTCCTCTCAAAACCCAGGTTTTCAGCACGACTCTTCTCTGGAGGCTGTACTTTTAGCTAGCAATGCAGATCTGTCAGCCTTACAATTACATTCCAAGGATTAATTTCAGCACAGTCAGCCCTTTGCCTGTACGAGACAAAGGTTTCCATAAACAACACTGTTTATGGATTTTCCTAAGTCACTCAGAACAGAAACAAAAGTCACCAAACTCGACAATTTTTCTATTGATCCAAGCTTTCATGCGCTGGAGCTTGGAGCGTTATCATATATCTCGGTAAGTCTCCCAACTTTCCAGTTCATCCCAATTCACTAGGGAATTAATTGAAGGCTACATTGTTGGGCTGCACCTCCCAGAGTGTCTTGGTGTGAAGGTCTTGCACAGGCTATAATGACTGTCATCATTTACATTTCAGCTCTCAGGTGATGCTGAAGTTGCTTGTTGCTGTTGTTGTTTTAGGGACCATTGTTTGTGAATCATCAGTACAATGCTTCATTTTCACCTTCATCTTCTCTGAATCCTCCATAAGTGGAAAAGAAACCTAATTAAGATTTTTGTGGACAAGTGACATGGAGCAATCCTAGGTCACAGAGAAAAATGTCACTTGCTCTGTGCCTTCCTTTCAATAGTAGATGTAGCTGAGTCTTTTGTTGCAGCCCCTGTATCGATTCATGTCATTGATCATTGTCCTCTTATTAAATGTGATCCTAAATCAAGTATCCACTGCCATTCCAATTCATGGTAAGCATATAAGAGAGCATAGCACAGTCCCATAAGGTTTTCAAAGCTACAATCTTTACAGAAATGAGCTGTCACATCTTTCATTTGGGAGGCTGGTAAAGGGTGTTAATCACTTACCTTTCCATCTACAGCCAAGCCCTTCACCACCTCACCACCACAGCATCCTCTTATCACATCAATTCATGAGGAGTAATTAAATGGGAGAAACAACAAGTGTTTATTATCACTGAATTTCAAAGCATGGGTAATAGATCATTGAGCAGGGGTGGGATCCAGGGTCACATACTATGGTGGCTTTACTCCTTGTTCATGAACGTGGGCTATATCTTGTAGAAAAAGAGTTGCTTGAAATGATTGAGGCTGGACAGGGCATGCTTTACATCAGCTTCTGTTTAGATGTCTAAACATGAAATGTACTGATCCCCATTTTCTGTAGAACCCATAGCCCCATCTCAATTCCTGAGTTCTACTTGTGTCTCTATCATCATTGAAAAAAAAGTGGTCAGGTAACCTCTGTGCTCTCCTGCTATTTTTGCTAATAAATTGGAAGCATCTCATATTTCAAGTGTGGACATATTAAAGGGAATAACAGGTTTTGAAGCATTTTCTAAATTAATGACCATATCTTATATTCATCCATCATGTATTATTGATATAACATCAAGTTTTAAAAGATAGATGTTTGGAGGCACTCTCTGATGCCTACCCCCATTGAATAAAATTTGTGTTGGAGCAGAGACACAAGATATGTTATTGATCCTTTGAGGATAAAGAACTCCTCTTTTGTTTTCTCTGTGCAAGCTGAGCTGAACATCAAACATGTATTTCTCTTTGATATTATATGTATTTATTTAGTGTATGCGTTCTTGGAAATATCAACAACTTACCACAACTGAAATTTGGTACATACTATATTTGGGGACACTAAATCTGAAATGAATTATTTGAAATGAGCTACTTTCTGACTGACAAAAAGGAAAGAGATATGGAACTTCATGTCGGATGTCTGCTTAAGACTAAAAAAATTCCCTTCTTTTGGTTCATGGCTATCAGTATCTCACCCTCTTCTACCTCTGATTCTATTTTATGTGCATTAGAAAAAATAAATTACATCAGTCAAATACATCCAACTTTAGCTTAACAGATAATCACATTCGCACTGAGGTATAAAGGTTTTATTTATTGAGTTATCCAATGGAATGGATTGAAGGCCCAGGTTAGACAAAAACGGTTAAGTATTCCACCACTAAACAAGAAATCGGTAGTTTGAATCCTGGCAGAGACACTCTAGAGAAAAGACTGGGTGATGTTCTTCTGAAATAGCTGCGTCATTGAAAGCCCCAGCGGTTTTACTCTGACAAGCCTAAGGTTCCCATGAGACAGAAGTGAGTCTATGACAATTGCTTCATGGAAAGGGTTCGTTACAAAGGTCTGGTGATTTCCTTGCGAAGAAGTCAGCAACTTAAAAACTCTCTGGTGCACAAGTCGACGGGGTCACGCCGAATCAGAATCTACTCACGGGCAACTGGTTTACATGAAGTACGAAGGGATCACAAATCACGTTTGCAAGTAGAGCTCACAAGGCTCCTCTCCCACAGTCCCCTCTCTGCCCCGACGACACATGGAAGGCAATTGGCTTCTCAGGAGCTGAATCGTTGTGGGAAAGGTATCGGGGGGGGACGAGGGGGGAAATAGGTGCCATCACAAATGTGCACCTGGAGCGGGGTTGTCACTGCGATTGCTTCACCTCAGATAGCAATGCAATGGTCTCAGCACAGGCCCTTCTTGTGCCCAGTGAAAACGAAAACAGCGTTGTCATAAATTAGCTGGAATGGCGCTTCCCTAGGTGTTTCCTGTCAGCATGATAAATAACCCCACACATTTACAATCTGGCTTCCCCTCTGCCAAGGTTTTTGTACCATAATATTTTCAGGCCCAAAGTCATGGTCATCAACGCTTGATTAATACAAGGAGGAAGAGTTAAGATAACACTAGGGATATATTTTCATGAACAGTGTAACACATTAGCAGAGCAATACTGTGTCGGGGCTAGGCATTTATTGATCATTATAAGAATGAGCATTTTAATGTATAATTAGTAACTGTAATATACCAGCCATACTTATAAAGTAAATATTGTGAATAATCCTAGAGCCACATCTTAGGTTTATTTATCTCCTAATTATTGAGGCATATTTCTTTGTCTTCTCACTTTCTCCTTCTCGTGCAAGGGGTACGTAAACCTTGCAGCATTATTTTTGTGTGCTGAATGTATTTCCCAGTACATTTCCACATTATAAAAATATACATATATACACACTCCTACATCATATGTATGTGTATATATATGCACATTATGTATAAATTATGTATAAAATACAATTGTGTTTTATAAATATTTATACCACATTCACTTAACCTCAATCCATCAAATAAATTCAGTTACATTTGTGTAACTTTTACAGGGATGGAATAACTTAGCATATAACTTTTCTAGCCAAACTTCTATTGTCAGAAATAAATCTGTATTTACTTTCTGTATTCCACTCATCGTTTTTCCCCTTCTGATTAAAAAAAGGCAGCTATAAATATCTCTGTGCCATGAATTATTGCACCAGAGAAAATAAATGTTCAGGTAAATAGCAATAAAACTCATTTTTGGTGAGTGGCAAAGTTAGGTAAAGAAAAATTTATTTGAATTCTTTTTTTTTTTTCTGAGAGATGGCTCACATTATTAACTTCACTCTAAGATACTAAATACCATTTAGTCACTCTGCAAGCATGTGTTTATTAAATACCATTTCTCATACCTGAAACTCTAAGGCATGTGATAAATGTATCCTCTCAAGAAGTTCCCAAATTGGACTAATTGTGTGTATGTGTGTATATAACATCCAGGGGTGTACTGGATATGCATTTAGGGAGAACAGTAACAGAGGAGATTAAATATGTGACCCTGATGGATTGCAGTTTCAGTTGAATTTTACATTGTAAGTTATTAAATGTACAAGAAAGGTGCCTGGTTGTACAGTGGTTCTGCACTTGACCACTAGCCATAGCGTGGTGGATTGGATCCACTCAGCAGCTCAACCAGAGGAAGACTTGTTTCCATAGTTTATAGCCTAAGGAACACCATGGAGCAGTTCAACTTTGCCACATAGCGTCACTATGTATCAAAATTGACCCCATGGTCCATAACAACACTCTGGAATATTGGGTGTGGATCCATATATTCCTTTAATTTCTCTCTTTTTAAATGGGCAAGAAACACAATGAAGTAAGCTACCCAGATAATTTGCCACGAAATCACTAAGACCACAATGTATAATCAGTAAGTCTGTCCTTGCAGCTTACCTTCCTTGCCACTTGGTGATATTTCTAAAAGAAGAGCTTCCACCTTCAGGGGAGAGTGAGTAGCCAAATTAGCTTGTGTGTGTGTGTGTGTGTGTGTGTGTGTGTGCAGGAAAATCACAATAAAGTGGGTAGAAAGTCTTGTGGATTTAGTGGCAGTGGAAGTCTCTCATCACTGGTGTCAGCTCTCCATGTGGCTCCCCCAGCTCCAGGACTCTGACTCCGTCAGCTTAGCTCCATGTAGTTTCTCATCCGGAGTGTTTCACAAGGAGAAGAAGCAGAGAGTGTGCCTGGTCTCCAGTGAGTTATTATCTCCGTAGCACCTTCAAATGAGGTCATCTAGCTGTGACTTTATTGACAAGTAGACTCCACCCCTTTCTCCAGTTGATTGTATGTTGTACAGTTGTCACAGTGTACAAAGGTTAGATCCTTTCATTATACTTCTTCAATCTGTCTGATGAACAAACAATCTGAGAAACTGAATTTTATGAAGAGTAACATGGCATCAAGACAGGAGGAACATTCACTAATAAGCAGAAATATTCAGAGATGACTGAGCCTTCTTTACTGAAATTGAAGAGACCTTGAAACACTTATTGATGAGTCCCAAAGACTACTGTTTCATAGAGATTACAACTAAATGTAAATGAAACAAAAATTCTTACAACTAGACCAACAGGTAACATTATGATAAAGGGAAAATATGAAAATTTTCAATGATTTCATTTTACTTGTATCCATAATCAATGTCCATAGAAGCAACCATAAATAAATTGAAGATGTATTACATTGAGTTAAAAAATGTCACAGATCTTTAAAACGTAAAAAAGAAAAAGTAATACCATATGAATTAAGGTGTGCCTGGCCCAACCCATGATATTTCCAATTGCTTCCTATGCCTGTGAAGTCTGGTTAATAAATAAAGATGACGAAGTAAGAATTGAGGCATATAAATGTCTGTGTTCTCAAAGAATACCATGGACAGTCAGAAACAAACAAATCTGGCTTGGAGGAAGTATAGACAGCTTGCATAGTGAGATATTCTCCCATGTATTTTAGACAACATCAACAGATCACTGTTTCTGGAGAACAGCATGCTTCACAATGCAGAAAGCCATTAGAAAAAAAAAAGATGCTAGAAGAGATAGCCACGGTGAGTACAAAATGGGGCCCAGAATTCAATGATGTGCTGGAATTAGGACCAGGAAGTGTTTTTTGTCCTTGTACATAAAGCCACTAGGAGTTCGAGTCAATAGAACAGCACTTAACAAGAACCAACTTTGCACAATCCTACTGAACTCTGTGAAGGTGACCATGGAAGCTTGTAAAAATCAATCTTCAGAGTCCATGTGATGGTTGTTCCATGGCCTTCAAAAATTGTTGTGTGGGGAGGGAGGATAAAAAATGAGGAGCTGATATCAAGAACGCCAGAAGAAAGACAATGTCTTGAGAATGACAATGGCAACAAATGTACAGATGTGCTTGGCATGATGGATGGATGTAGGGATTATGATAAGAGTTGTAGGAGTCCCTAGATGTATAAAGTCTTACTGTCAATTCTGAAGGAATATTCTTGTTATTTGGTGTTATAATGTTGTTATCAATTTACAGGGACCCCACGTGAAGCCCATCGGGCTTCCTATATTGTATAATTTCAGACATCTTTATTGGTATATAATTCATGTATCAAACAATATGGTTTTTGTCATATTAAAAGGATTTTAGCATATATTTTATCTTTTCTGAGATCAGATTGCCGTCTATTTTTTCCACAGAGCCACTAGCTGTGATTGCACTCACGTGGCTACTGTATAATTAACATACAACATAAATTAGCAAAATGTTATATTTCAAACATTGGAAAGATTAAGAAATAAGGTCTTTGTAAAACGTTCATCAAAAGTAGTTTGAGCAGTGTATGATCCCTCTTTTATAAGAAGACAATAATAGGAAATAAAGAGAATACAGTGTCATTGGTTGTTAGGAAGAGGAAGGGTAAGGTAGAGTGAAATTAAATGCACTTTACAAGATAGAGCTACTTACTTTTGGTGATAGGAGTGGATGCTTAATGTGAATATAGTGAGTAAAACGCAGATATGGAAAAGAATAATTTGATCACATAGTTCTTATAAGCACTGTGTTAGAGAAAGTTCTTTAGAGAAATAAAACCAGGACACTAGGAATTCTCTTCCTATATTTATATAGAGAGAATGGTACATAAGATAAGAAAGAAACAGTTATCTAATCTATAAAGCAGTATAAATTGCTTGGTGCAACTCACTTGCATGAGACAGCTAGAAGATTGGCAGTCCTTCAAGCCACGAGGGTCGCTGAGTAGTCCTCTGTAGAGCAATTCAGCCTATCTGGTCACAGACAGCAAACAGCAGAGCAGGCCACCAACAGTCAGCCAGATAGCAGAGTCCAACTGTCCTCAGCTCAAGAGATGTATATCCCAGGAGCATGGCAAAGTAGGGCTTGAAGGAACCTCAACTCACAGCAACACAGTCCATGATTAGGTGTCCCACGGGTAGTGTTGCTTGGAGGTAGAGGTACAGGACTATCAAGGCAGCTAGCTGGTCCGAAGATCTGAAAGCAAGAGAGAGGGTGGAACTCGCTGAGCCCTTCCAATCTCTGCCCTTCAATTCATCCCATGTTTTCATTGGCTGTGTTGTCACAACAGACCTACCAATCTTCTGTGGCCATGTTGGCACAGCAAACCTACCCATCACAAGCACATAGGCATATAAGTGTGTATCCATAGAGAAGAATAGACAGAAGTAACTCTACAAAATTACTCACTGACAATTAATTGCTTCCATCTCTTAACAACATGACTAGGGTCTCAGCATGTGCAAGTCTTTCCAAGAACCAATAGCTCCATATATTATTGTCATTATCTTTGAACTATCTCCTTCCATTCTGTCACAACCACTTTCTGCATTTGTGTTCTGAAGTTCTTCACTAAATTTCTCGGGCTTTCTATCTGCAATCTCTCTAAAGGTGGCAGCAGTATTGGAATCCCCATGATTAATCATAGCTTTCATAATTTCATCTTTATTCAATTCTAATGTCACTTCCACCATTATCATGTTTTGTCTCCTTGTTGAACATTCCTCTTGATTGACTAATATTATCTTTCAGTATTCTATTTTTGTACATCATCCCATGGATTTGTCTCTAAAGAACAAAGCTGAATGATATCTGCACACTCAACTCTGTAAATGTGCTAAGTCACACACGCACATTGATCAATCACCAAGAGATTTTGAAAGAAAGGATACAATTGATCACTAAATTTCAGATACCTCTATTCTTTAAAAAAAATAACATTTTTTATTGAAAATTGGTTGGTTTTCACAGCAGATAATTTTCTACTCAACAATTCATACAAATCTTGTGTTATCTCATTGATTGCAAATCCCACAATGTAATATCCCATCTCCTACTTTCCCCCATGTGTTTCCGACTTCAAGTATTTTTTTCTTTCCTTACCATTCTGTTTTTTGTTCTTCAGTAAATTATGTAATTTTAGTCTCAACTGATTGATTATACCAAGATGGGTAGACCTCTCTAGCCCTATTGTTCCACTTACAGTCTTGTCTATTATTTGACTGACCATTCATGGGGAAAGTTTATTTCCAGACCTGCAGGCTGACTAAAAGCCAGCCATAATCTCTCGGGCTTCACCTGACCAATAACCTTGCTCTTTTATAATTATAAGCTTTGTTCCACACAGGATAGTGTCTCACACTGTCCAGAATCTTTCAGAGAGGTTCATAGTCATGGCTGGTACCATCTAAATATTCTTGGCTAACGGTGTTGGAGATTGATATTCATATTGCCGATCAGCCCATTGGACTATTTCCTATGTGATGATTTGAGATCTGAAGGTTTAGTAGAAGAGCATGCATTTCATGCAAATAAATCCAATTGTCAGGAATCGATTCTGACTCATGGCAATGGCATGTGCTTCAAGGCAAAACTGTGTTCCACAGTTTCCACAATAATGGATGTTTCAGACTTACTTCTTCGAGGTGCCACTTGGAGGACATGAACCATTCATTCCACACCCAAACTCAATATTTGTGTCACCTGGCAACGCCTCAAGCAATTGCACACATAAGATACCACAGTGACTCAATTTGAACTATGGTGGTGTTGAAAATAAGGGTTATCTGCTGAATCTCGATCATTGAAACATGTTCATATCAAAAGCGGAAGAATGGGCGGAGTGAGGAGGGCCGTCTGCAGTGCCATCTAAGCCCACAAAGAAAATACGTCATGAAATTTTCCCCAAAAGGAAAATGGGAGGAGCCCTGCTGGTGCAGTGTTTATAGGAATGGATGCTAAATGAACGGTCAGTCTTTTGAAACCACAAGCCACGTCCTGGGAGAAAGATGGAGACTTTCTAGTCCTGGAAAGGGTGCAGTCTCAGAAACCCCTGGGCACTTTGACCCTGTCCTAGAGGTTTGCTTTAGCTCACAATTGACTCACTGGCAGTGAGTTCGTTATTGTTTTGGTAGGGAACAAAAGTGAGAATAGCTACTTTTTTATTAAAGAAATCTATTTCAAAAGCATAGAGGAAGCAAAAATATATGTCAATACATCTTATATAAATAGACCTATGCAAGCTGGGAATCAGAATTAGGAAATCAGGAGATGACCTTTTGCTCACATAAAAATAAATATTCTATTTGTTTCTCACAAAAGTGATGGAAAGAGTCCCTTAAAAATCAATAGAGGCTACAAAGAAGGAGATTGGGAGAAAAGACAGTCAACAGATGCACATAGAACATAAAGACAGCTTTATGAAGGCAAAACGCGCTAGAATGTGTTTCCCATAAAACCCCTGACTTATGACAAATGTGATTGCTGCATACGTATATTTGAAAAACCAACTGTGCCTTCTGCTTTGGTTGCCTTTTTTCACCAATAATCTCTTAAACAATATTCTATTTCTACAGCATAACTCTGTCACCACGGTATAGCCAAGTTCTCCTTTGACAAATCAAGTACTAAATAATTCATTGCTGCTCAGAGGAGGGAGAAGGGAGGATATCTATTGCATTTTGCTAGGGAAAGGCTCTCTTCCTCAGAAGCAGAACAGCTTAACACAGATATGCAGAAACACGCCTTCTCCTCTGGATGAGCCTTTACAGTGTGTCTGGACTGAGTGTGTGCATTCGTAAAAAGCGGAATTCACTGCTTAGCAATCTGTACATATTATCAAAATGCTTCCACTACAGTGTTCTCTAACTGAGGTTAATAGCATAATATTGCCTTGATCTCTGCTGCATAAAATATGTTCCTTTACTAAAGACATAAAGAGTGATTGCATCTGTATAAAACCTGATAGCAATGTAAAGGCTAAATTATATGTTATTAATCCCTTTGTTTTAGGTAGTCTCCTCAACAAGTACAAGAAAGGGAACAGATATATTTGAGGGGGAAAAAAGAAAGAATAATGAGATCAGAAGATATAATGGTTATTTCCAAGGATTAAAAGAGATGAGATATGGGGATAGTTAGTAAGAAGATGAATTTAATATAAATCACTGGTGAGTAGTACTAAAATTGAAGTCCTTTTTAATTGCCATTTCTCATTTTAAAAATTAGTGAAATCTCAGGCTGCTTTAAACAGAGTATCAACACATTTGCTGGAGAGATGGCTCAACGCATCTTCCCCCTTTCACTTAGTACAAAACAGGTTGAAGGAATAATGTATGTAATCTTAAAATATTTATGTCACGTACCTCTAGGCATTCTTAAAGTGCTTGGTAAAATTCATATCATTAATTTTTCCTCTATCCCTGTGAGATAGGCAGTAGACAGATACTATTAGCCTATAATGTAACTAATATCCGCACGTGGAAACAGAAAAAAAAAAGAATGCATCCTGAGAAGAGCCCTGCATCAGCTTCTTCTCCGCCTTTAGGGAAGGAGAATGACTAGTGAGGAACTACATTCTTTCCACAATCTACTAGCTCTCTGCCTCCACACCGGGAATTCTTTTGCCTTTAGCTTTTTCAACCACCATGTTTATTTAAGGCACTCTCTGAATGAATGCCAAGATGATGCTTTAAGCAAGCAGGCTTTCTCTCTCTTTCCACTCATGTTCTCCCACACCCCTACAAGCAGAATGTGCTGAATTCAGATTCTTTGTCCATCACCCATTTTCCAGGGAAAACTGCTACAATCATGAATCGCCTTGGCAAGCTGCAATTCGAAGGGAGTGTCTTGTTTTTCCAGGTTTCAAGTTTCCACCCTTTGATTGGGTGAAGTATTCCTTCTCCTTGATGGCTCCATCACTCTTTCTTGGTGGGGAATATTGGAGCCTTCCTTTTCTGACAGGCTTCCTGTGAACAGGTTCTAGCTCTAGCCGGCTTCACTGTACATCTTCACAGGAGTATATTTTCACCTCTTTCTCCCATGAAACAACTGATAACTTCCAAATACTGATATTTGGATAACATCCCAGTGCTTAATCACTGCATCACTAGAATGATTTGCATTGAGATTACAACCTACAAAACCCAGAGGTTCTACTTGGGTTTATAACATTCCCAGGGGTTGAGGTTAACTTGAGGACACATGACAACTCAACTTATGCTACCACCTTAACTAGGCTGGTTCTTTCTACGGTCTCCTTGAAATCATTTATAATGCTAACACCTACAAGCAGCTTGAAGAACTCCAGCAGGGCAGTGGTTTTATGTCGGGCTCTTCTTGGACTTTGGCACCTCCAGCTCTCTCCTTGCAGACTCAGCTGACACACCAGATGTTTTCAAAATTGTCACCAACCCTCGGGTGAACGTACAAAAGCTGTGCCTCTCAGGCTGTTTCCTGGATAGTTAGAGAACTCCAGTGCCACTGCTAAATTCTCATGATGTGAAGGTGAACTGGACAAAGCCTCATTTTGTATTGATTTTGTTGAAGCCCTAATCTTGTCCTCTTAATAAATACCAACATATATGATCTCAACATTTGAAATAATAATCGGAAGATTATTTTATTGTTATGTGTTTTTCAGTGTGCTACACCCTTCACATTCACTACACCTCAAATTTCTTAGGAATGATATTGTTACCATATAATCTATTTGAAGCTTAAAAGGACTTTAAACTAGAATGATAACTTGCCCAGATCATTCAAAACCACATATTGGCTATAATTCCAATGTATGTTTACTTCAGATAAGTCATATTCTGAGTTATATTTTTCAATGCCACTAAAATATGTTTAAAGTGATAGCAGCATCATTGTCATGTCAGTTTGCATGTTGTTATCATGCTTGGAGCTTTGTTAGAAGTATGCTTTCAAAATCAAACAAAGTCACCCAGGGTGGACATATTTCAGCAGAGCTCAGGCTCATACTGTTGATCTATTGGTTAGCACCCTAGTCCTTTAAGCATGATATCCCTATATCACTCTGGCTCCTCAAAAAAGGTAATGAAAGAGAAGGATCATGAGTTTACCTATGAAAATTAGCCAGTGAAAATGTCATATAGATCACAAGAGAACATTACCTGACTTAACTTTCAACAAGTATTTGGCAGAACCAATCACTAGAATACAGCATAATATGCGTTAAAATAGAGAAACAATGAGGACACCTTTGATCAGATGAATTGGGAGGAGATGCCAATATAGCCACCCCCCCCAAATGCAGGAGATGGTGAGAATGATGTGAGATGCCAAGATTTTCTCTTGCTGTACATGGGCTAACCGTTAGTTCTTCAGCCTGAAAGCAGTTAAAACAACTGCTAAGCTACCTGTAATTTTATTTTGTCTTTTAAATGAAAAACAAACAAACTAAAAAGCAACCTCTCACTTCCATTGAGTTAGTACTTGACCTTATAGGACAGGGTAGAACTGTCCTTGAGAGTTTCTGGAGCTCTTTTTTCATAATACTCTTATTGGGAGACCTTACATATCGTATCACAATCCATACATTAATCCCGTGTTTCTGCCATCAACATTTGCAAAGGATTCTCTTCCCGCTCGAGGCCCTGCTATCAGTTACCCCTTTCTTCCCATTTCCTTTCCCCCACCCTCCCTCACAAACTCTTGATAAGTTATAGATGATTATTTGCATATCTTACATCATCCTCCGTTGCTCCTCATCCACTTTTCTATTATTCATCCCCCTGAGAGGGGGTTCTAGTTTGATCCTTGTGATCAATCTCCTCCCCCCCTTCCTAATCCTACAGGTATCTCTACTCTCATTGTTGGCCCTGAGGGGTTTATCTATCTTGGATCCCCTGTGTTGCATGCTTTTTTCTGTAGCAGTGTACATGCTCTGTTCTAATCTGATTTGTAAGGTAGAATTCTGGTCATGATAGTGGGGTCAAGGAAGTACCAGAAACTAGAGGAAAGTTATGTGCTCTATTGGTGCTATGCTGCACCCTGACTGGCTTATCTCTTCTCTGTGAACTTTCTGTGACAGGATGCCCAATTGTCCTCAGATGGAAGTTTGTCTCCACTCCATGCCCTGTGCCCAACCTCAATTTACCTTATGTATGGTTTTGTTCTGAATCTTAGATGTCTGATAGTAAACACAATCAAAACCTCATGATTACACAGCCTGGTATGCGCCATCCATGTGGTCTTTGTTGCTTCTCAGCTAGATGGTTGCTCGTTTTTGTTCAAGTCTTGGAGACCCCAGATGCTATATCTTTTATTACCTGGGCACCATCAGCTTTCTTCACATTTGGTTATGCACCCATTTTGTCTTCAGTGGTCATGTCAGGATGGTGAGCATCCCATAATGCCCAATTGCTAGAACAAAGTGTTCTTGTGTTTAAGGGAGTACTTGAATCGAGATCAAATGTCTGTCTGCAACTTTACGTAGTTCTATTTCACTCTCATTACATATGTATTTACATATGCACATGTCTGTATGTAGGCTTCTATAAATTTCTTTTGCCTCCTGGTTCTTTCCTCTGTTTGCTTGCTTCTTGCCCTATCACCATGTTCAACCTTCATTCCAGTTTAGCAATTCCTCAATGCTACATTGCCCTTGAGTGAGTTCAAATAAACATCCTATGACCTGCCTTCCATTGGTTTTAGTTCACTTGTTGTTCCCTTTTCCCTGGGTTGATCTCCACCACTACTTCCTTTCTGTCAGTTTCCCTTATGCTGTATTCTCCAGAACCATTGGTCCCTTTATTTTCATCTATGAATTATTTATCCCGCCTATATTATCTAGATGGGCATGCAGATACATTAATAAGTGCAAAAATCTGGCAAGGCCAAATAAAACAACAAAGGAAGTTGAAACAATAATAACAACCACCAATAACAAAAACAAAATAGCAACAAAAAGAAATGGCAATCACAAAAAATGAAAAAGACTATAAATAATTCAAGGTCTTTTTGTTGATCTTTAAGAGTGATTTCCAGTGAAGTCTGATGTGGTGCCACATTCTTTTTTGGTACTTTCCAGGGGGATTTCATCACTCTGCTCCCCCCCGCTGATCTGCTGCATGCCCTCAGTGCCTAGTCCCAGCATGATGACTCAGACTGTGAAATATTCCCGCATTGTGTACTGTGTGCTGTCCCCCGCAGAAGCATGGTTCAGTGATGGACACCATGCCCCACAATGGGGCTGGCCCTACAATTTTCCCTGTGCATTTTCTGCTGTGAGGACGAACATCATTCTCCAGGTTTGGTGGGCCAGTATGTCTTCTCCTGCTCCAGATTGTAACTCTTAACAGGAATAGAAAAGTCCACCTTTCTCCCATGGAGTGGCGGATGGGCACAGCCTTAGAAACACTATGTAACATTTCTATTCTGTCCTACAGGGCTGTTGTGGCTAGAAATGTATTCAATATCAGGAGTGAATCTTTATGGAAGCATATTGGACCAACTGAATTGTTTGAAACCTCTGACATTTTACTTAGCAGGTGAGGAATTAACCATTGCACCAGTAGAAACCCTTATTAGATGAGTAGTATTCCAAACTCTTCAGAGATCTATTTTTGGTCTTCATAAAAAAAATTTTGAACTTACTTCATAGTAGTGAACATGATTTACGTTTCACAATTCATGTCCCTGATTGCATGTGCTTTTGATAACCCTATCCATTTTATCATTTTCCAACAAATGCATTTGCTGTGGACCTGCTTGCAACGTGAGACCTTATGAAATTGGAAACAGGTCTCACTCTGGGTGATGTGTATAAGGTGACCTAAGGCCATGTGATACATATGTGGAAGAGATAAGAATATGACCCCAGGTTTCTGACTCTTTGGAGGGGGTAAAATCTGTCTCAATTGCGTTCCTATTGAGAAAAACACAGTAGATGTGTTTGGTAGAAGTGCTCAAGCAACTATGTGGGAGCACATATTACTTTGCCCTCTCTTTCAGTACTGAAGCTGAAGCTTTAGGTAAAATCTGACAGCAGCTCTGTCACACACACACACACACAAACTCTAAGTGATATGAAATATTTTCTTATCATTCATTAGTGAACAGAATATAAACCTGGCGAAACTGTTATGTATAATTATTTAAATGAATTTTTGTTATCCCAGAAACTGTAGAGAGATTATTTGTAGAATTATTGTTTGTCACTTTACAGGTAATGCTAGGGTGTGAAAAATTCTTCTCCTAGCGTTTTTGACCAGTTTAATTTCATCTGAGAGGCCTATAAACGATCCCAGATCTGTTGGGTCACTGCTTTCAAGTGTACATTACTGTAAATCACACTCAAGGATAGGTAAAGAGGGCTGCAGACTGTTTGTCAAAAATACCAACAGTCGTTTTTCAAGTACTATGAATTTAGCCAAAAGAGAAAGATGTTTACCAATCTTCATCTTCCCTCACTTTTATGTCCTTCTACACTTTATAGGAAGATGAATCTGTGTGCTGCTGGTTCACTTTTACATTATCCATCATAATTGCACTTGATTGTCTATTGATTTCTAAGAGATCATTTTGTCTGACTGAATAGCCAGTTACCTTGTGCCTAAAAATATGATTTTTATATTCAACTCTATAATTGTCATGGTTATGCCTTTTACAAGATTATCTCAACAATGTACCTCATTTATTTCAGCTTCAAACTACATAACAATCCATGCCCTGCTGCTTATTTCCTGCCACTTTGTGCTCCTTAACAACATAAATGAAAACAAACAGGAAAAGGAGCAAAAAAAGCAAGAGACTGAGAGCTGTGCAGTGATTGAGAGTTGTGGGTGGTGCAAATGGTTAAAGGGTAAACAAAAACTGAAAAGTTGTTTCAAATCCATCTAGGCAAACCTCAAAACAAATAAACAAGCAGAAACAAACAAAACAAACAAAACTCAGGATTATCTGCTTGCAAAAGGTCACCGCTTTGAAAACCACATGGGATATAGTTCTATTCTGCACCTTGTATGCTTCTGAGGCTGAAAAAACTTTATAGGAGCAGGTGATATGTTTGAACCATAAACTTTATGATTATCAGTCCAAGATGTAGCCCATTATGCTGACAGAACTCCTATTAAAGGCTGGAAAAATCAGGCAAGATTTGGATTGGGCTCAAGGAAGGATAACAGAGTTAGTGACAATGAGACAATCTTAACATAAGGAGAATATCTTAACAAGGTGATGGAAAGATTGGTAAGTAAATAGATTCTAGACCTAGTAAAATGCTCAAAGAGAGATAAAGATCTTGAATCATTCTTTATCATCAAATGACTTACTATGATAGAGATGTAAATTGAGAATCAAGATATGAGGACAATCGTGACATGTTTATTCCTTTGGAAAATGTTTTAAGACAATCTCTAGGAAGCAAAGGCATAGAGGGGGAGATTAGCAGAGATGTGCACTTATGCAAGTACATTGATCCATTACAACAGTGGTGTTGGTCTATGTGCATATATTTTTAAGGCAATACACTGAAGTTGCAGATGAGCCTTGGGTCTTATCTCATACCCTCAATACAAGAACACTGTGTTCTAAAAAATTGGCATTCTGTGATGTCCACCCCCATCCCGTCATCTCTGACCTCCCCCCAAAAACTGAAGACAAAATAGGTGCATAAGCAGATGTGGTGAAGACAGAAGATGGTGTCCATCAATTAAAAGATATAGTGTCTGGGGTCCTAAAGGCTTGAAGTTAAACAAGTGGCCATCCAAAAGTGAAGCGACAAATCCACATGAAAGAAGCATGGGAGGTGTCCAAACTGGGGGCAAAGGGCATCAGAAGTTTCACAACAAAGAGTAAACTAGCAAACAAAAATGCATTGGTGAGAATCGAGGGGGGTTAGAGAGGAGACCGAAAGCCCATCTATGGAAAATGGAGCTTCACCATTGAGGTTGCAGGGAGGGGTGAGTCAGGCAGGGTGCAGTAGAGCCCTAATGGGTCAAGAAATACAACTCTGTTCCCTGGGGGCCTCCCCGCACTACCATGACCTCAGGGCTGCCTCCCAATCTAGAATAGATGGGAGCATGTACAGACATATATGCAAGAGATAAAACTCACAGCACATGGAACCCAGGAATAGGATTGGGGGTAGAGATAACAAAAGGGTAGGGGGAAGGGGACGTGAAGTAGGGAGGAGGGGGACACCATCTCAATGACTGGCACATAACCACACACAGCCAGGCAGGGGGAAGAACAACAGACCCCCGATGAGCAGGGAGATGGTGGTCACAGGGAGACTTGAAAATAATTAACAATCTGCAATCTGTCAGGGGGCACAGAGTTGGGGGTGGGGGGATGCTGATCCCAATGTTCTCTATGAAAAGTAAATGTCTAGAAAAGGACAATGGAATATCTGCAATAATATGTCGGATACAAGTGACGTATGGTTTGTAACAAGAGTTGTAAGAGCCCCCAATGAAAAGAATCTACAAAATTTTTTTTAAAATGTTTTTTTTTTGTTAAAAAGACAAGATGAGAATTTTTAAATGCCCATTGAATTTAGCAACAGAGAAATTAAAGAAAGGGCGATGCACAGGTTATTCAAATGTGCCATTATTTTTCTGGAAGACTTATGGAGCTTATTTGCAGGATTACTCCATAACAATATGCAAATAATACTAGTATATTTTTTGAAAGACCTTCTTTTTGAGCTTCATACTGGTTACATTTCAGAGATTTTCAGAGTATATAGCTTTACATTATATTAAAGCAAAACCAAGGCTGTTTAAAATGGGTTTCATCCCCCCCACCCCCACCAGTGGCATTAGTGAGATAGAAACCTGAAACAACAACAAAGAAGGATGAGAGACTTAAACATAAAGAGAAAGCGTGGATACACTTTACCTTGTCTGGGAGGAGGAGAGAGGGCAACTAAAACCCAGAGAACAATTCTCATCTAAAGAATCTCTATCATGTTTGTGATTGGAGATAAATAATCAGAAGGGAAGAAATGGCATAAAATTCAGATGGGATGAGCTACTTGACAGAACAGGTCCAGGAAAAGCTCGAGGGGGTGGTATAAGTATCTACTTGTGGTTGTGGCTGTGGTTGAAAACTGTGTAAAGAAACATTCTCAAGGAGACAAGAAGAGGGATTCTTTTTCTAAAAGACTCTTTTATGAGTAAAGTTGGGTTCTAGGTTATCAGCAGGAAAGGTTCAAAGGGAATGGCTTCATAACAATGGCTATAGTTTGTTGCAGCCTTTGAGAGAAAAGACAAGGTATTAAATTATGGATAAATTGGAGGCCTGGCTAAGATGTGATATAATAAGCTTGAAAGAATGTTTTTCACACATTCATTAATTCATCCCTTCATTCCTTGAATAAGGAATATTTACTGGACACCTGAATCTAGCTATTGTCTAGATATTAAATTGGCCCGAATCAAGATTTTAGCTCATTCCCACAGAAGTGGGAGAGTAAATGAAAAGCATAATAAGCAAGGAAACGATATACTACTATAAACCTAGAGTTGCTGTCAGGCCAACTTCGATTCTTGGCAACACTAACTCATGGCATTTCCATGTGTCAGCATTGAACTGTGCTCTCGAGGATTTTTGACACAAGATTTTTCAGAACTAGCTTTCCATAACTTTCTTCCAAGGATCATCTGGATGGATTCAAACATCTAAACTTTCTATGAACAGCTAAGTGCCTTAACAGATTGTAACATCTAGTACCTGCATATATTGTCGTTATATTTTGTCATTATTCGCTTTTTTTCTGATTAGAGATTTCAGTACCTATATTTGTATATTGTTATCAGTTTTAAATGAACTAATTTATTGTGCAAATGCTTTATAGGCTATAAGTGCTTGCACAAGTGATGGTCCTGAAATATATGCACATATATGTACACACACATAGACAGACATATGCATGCATACAAATGCACATATGAATGGGCCCTATAACCAATATCTTTGAAAATAAGTGATTTGACATAGTTCACAAGAGGATCAGGACTGCAGAAGGGACATCATGGAAGAGTGGGTGGGGAGGCATTTTCACTACTGGAGAAAAATATTAAACATTACAAATGAGAATTAATATCAACTAAGTAATTTTTATGTGCACACCAAGCTTTGTGTGTGAATGAAAGAGATGTGCTATAATTCAGCCATTTCTAGTTAGAAAGACAAAACCATAAGTGGATTTCATTCTAGCAACAATATCAAAAGGGTTATGGTAGGTGTGTTAGTCTGGGTAGACTTGAGAAACAAATGCATAAGCATTCAAATGTGTATAAGAAAAAGTTTTATGTACAAGAGCTACTGTACTTTAAGAAATCAACCCAACCCAATCCTGTCCAAGGTCATAAGTCTGATATTAGTCCATATGTTCAATATCAGTCTATAACGTCTTCTTCAGTCTCACAAAACACATGCAATGAAGCTGAATTTCGATGATCACAAGCCAGTGGGTGCAAAGTCTGTGGTGGCAGAAGCATCTCAGTGCTTATAAGGGTCTCTCTGTGACTTCTCTGGCTTCAGAGGACTCCTTGTATCCATAAGGCTTCTGCTCGGGGATGACCAGCAGAAAGTCAGCCTTGTCAGTAGAGTCTCCAAGGGAGTGAACAGAAAGAAAGTGTCTCCTGCCTCCAAGAAGGAATGACCACATTTCCCAGAATTCACAGGAGAAGGTCATGTCCACACAGAGGACTCATTGGCTATCTCCACATTGTCAGGCTAGACTCCACCCCTACACTCTTCATCCTCAAATTGACACCAGATTAGGTGACTGCCACAGTAGGAATCTGGGGAAAATTCATCTGGGGTTAAAGATAGTGAAATACTATTTTGAGGAGAGATAATGAAGGTGTTCTAGGAGCGTATAAAGGCTGGTTCTTGAATAATGAGTTTCAAAGAGATACAATGAGGCAAAGAACAAAGAGTAACCATTTGCATGCCTATCACCATGATCAGTCCTGTTTCTCCAGCAGTTACAGTCTTAACTACAAATTGTGAGTTCGGTAGTCCGAATCCACCTGCAAACTCTTCCTTGAAAGACAGCTGTGGCAATCTGCTTTCATAAGAATTGCTCAAAAGAAAAGAAAAGCACACTGCTTTTGAGGTGATTTTATACTCTTAGCAACTGTAAAGGACAGCACAGAATTTTTTCTGGGTCTCTGAGAATGTAAATCTCTAGAGGAGTAGAAAGTCTCATCATTCTGAAAAGGAGAGGTTGGTGGTTTTGAACTACTGATGTATGGTTAGCCACGCCATGTGTAGCCCATTACACACTCAGGAATCCACCTGCACTCTTTAGGTCACTTTTACTCTGTTCTGCAAAGTCACTAAGAGTCAGACTCAATCTGTCTGAAATGTTTTCCTTTGCTTTTTATATCTCAAATGATTTTATGCAAATACAGGATCGTAAATGCCCTGGGCCATGAAACTGACATTTCTAACAACATGCTCTTTGGTCAAAAGAAAATGCAGTGACAATCGACAGTTAGATCAACATGCATCGGCTGTCTATGTTTGGTTTTCTGCTGTACTACATAACAGGGAGGGGACCAAATAAAGTCATACGAACAGCCTTCCATCAAAGATAGCATTTTATTATTTTTTTTTATTGAGGCACTTTTTGATGGCATCTTCTCCACAGATGATCCAGGTCTTCATGTTTACGGAGGTATTTCATTTGCATCACCATTAAAGTGAAATTAAGTTGGTATTAACCTTGTCTATTCAAATGATGCTGCTGAAAGGTAAACACACCATTCTGGCATGCACGAAAATGAAATGATAAATTGATACACCACCACACTTGGAATGGATGGAGTCCTTCTAATGAGTGATTACCTGTGGTATAACTATATTGATTGTGTTTGTACGTGTCAAATGAAGCTGGGGAGGATGAACTTGAAGAAATCAATCTTGAAACCTGCTAAGATAGCAGACTCCTATTTTCACAGGTACTAAATCATCAACTTAAAAAAAAGAAATGGCAAAACTTTGTAAGGCGCCAATCTCTCCTCCACACTCTGTGGCTTGGCAAAGGAAAACTTGTCAACTTAAAGACAAATGTGTGCACAGACAATGATTTGTGGAGCAAAACAATCACATCTGAACGTTTGGAGATGCAGGCTCTCCCAGATCCCCTCCTCTCAATATCTTGAGAGAGTCTATCCATCTTATAACTTCAAAAATATATTTGGAGGCCATTCAAATATTCTCTGGTCCAATTCTCTCTCAAAATAATGATGAAGAGGTGTCTTTGTATTTCTTTGTGTGTATTGGACTTCAGGTTAATTAGAAGGCAAAAGTTTCTGTTGCTCCATCTTTGTTTCCGATTATTGTAGGATTAGTTGGAATGCATGCACACATGCACTTCTGTGCATACAGTAGGATGAAGTTGTGTCATTTAGCAGTGATTGGCCTTTCACCTTTTCTCATCGCTATTGTTCAGTGCTTGATAGTTTGTTCTGAATCATAGAGACGCCAAATGAGAGAGCAGATTTGTTCCATGGTGTTTTCTTAGCTGTAATCTTTATGGGAGCAGATTGTCAGGTCACTTGCTAGTGTTAACCTGTGGTATTTTCTATGGTAGCTTTAGGTTGAGAGTTACTATGAAAGCAGATAGAATAAAATCAAACTTCTGGGACTTTGAACTACTTCTGCTACCAAAATATACTATTCCTTTATTTTGGGGAGGAGGAAAGCTTAAGCAACCTGAAGGTAGACATCCAAGCCAGAATTTACTGACTGACACAAACATTTCTTATATAGTAATGAATGATTCTTTCATGATGTTTCTTTATTTTGAAGGGGGTGCAAAATTCCTCGCACATCCTTACACTGCAGCCTGACAAAGCAATTCATTTGCTAAGCATTCCTGGAAATATTTCTTCTACACTATAGTAAAATATCAGTCCAGTTTAGAGACATATCGACTTATAGTAATGGTGAATATTACCTACCAATTTGTCCTTCCACTCCAACAAGGTCATGTTATTGACATTGTAGAAAAAGTCTGTCTTACAAATCCATGATTTTTTTAAGGTCATCTTTCCTCTTCTTACCTTTATGCTGTTAACTGCTACTGAGGGGAATACAACACGTGGTGGTGGCATTATACACCACAGAATGTCATATGACCTGATTTTGTGTCATCTTCATCACCAGTTTGTTGGAATCCACCCTTGTAACTCTTCTGTTGGTCCATCTCATTGAGGGTCCCTTATACTCTGTGGATCTTCGACTTCACCAAGTCTTTCTATAACACTTCATCCACAAGGCCAAAGGAGACGAAATGGACAATGTTCTCCTGGGATCCAAAATATATTCATTGGTTAATTTTTGCAAGAAGATCAATAGGCTTTTCTTTCTAGTCTATCTTAGTCTGAAGCACATCCAAAGCAGAGGGACATATATGAAAAACCAGTGGGACAACTTCCACTATCAAAACATCACAAAAATCACCACAGTACAACAAACTGTCAGACCATTGATGTTTATAGCCATTCTTTCCTGTACAGTTATATATGTGTACAAATGTATGTAGTTAGACAGTTGTAGTAGTGATGACAAGAATTCATAGATTAGGATATCTGTGAGTCATGTGTCTCATTATCAGGCCATTTTATGCATAATTGGATTCCAAGGTAAAATCACCACAATGGCTCTTCTGTGTTTATCTGGCATAGAATGCTCCTGCTAGAAAGCTGCCTTAGGAAGGTTGCCGATTATTACCTGGATCACCTGCCTGCAGTGTCTAAGGAACAAACATTGCAGGTTGTAATCTGAATACAGAAGAATAGCTTATCTGTCTGTCCCTTCTCATTATGATTTTGCATCCATTTCTTCTCAACAGTTTGCTCACTCTGGGGCAGGACTCTGTTCTCAAGAGGGCTACAATGCCCCAAATGTAACACTGTGTACTGAATCTATTGCTCAATTTTTAGACACACAGCTGATAATATTGGGTATTCTAAAGAGAAGCTATACTGGTTCCCTCTCCACATTTGTGTTCAAATCATAACTAATTTAAACCCCTTGACATAACATATAAGAACTTCCCAAAAGAAGGAACTCTCCACAAAAGGACACCTGTGGAGGGAGTAGGGTCAAAAGGAAAGCGAAACATTTGGCGGAACATTTTTCTACCTTAGGAAGACGAGAATCACAGGAGTCATATTTGTCATTTCCAACTGGCAACATATGAATGAAGCCTAAATTAATAATTGAAAACCACGCTTGTGAGAAAAAATACAAACAAACTTCTGGAACTGTTAGATGCTTGAAGTTACTCTGTTCTGTCTTTCCCTTTCCCCTTAATAAATATTATACCTGCTTTGAAAATTATCCCTGTGAGAAAAATAATATTAATGTGAGCTAAGAAGTAGGTTTGCTCTCACTATTTTGAAGTCTAGTAAACTGTCAAAAACAATCATTCCATTTAAAATATTGAATCAATAAATATGTGGAGTGTACTTTTAAAATGTTTTTTTTTCTTTAAGAAAGGACATTATTGATGGAGTTATACTGATCATAGGTTTCTGGTTTGTTCAGTTTAGTATGCTTTAAATGGTGCCATGTTATATTTTAAATATATAGATCAGGATGGTTACTTTAAAGGAATAGGGTGTGTCTCTGAATCTGAACCTTTTTTGGTCAGGAAAATTAGAAACCATACTTGACCCAATGGAAGGTTGTCATCAGTACTGATGGCACAACCCAAATGCATTTCCGAGTCATCTATAAGATGAGCTGGAGAAAGAGAAAAGAAAATGTTGTGTGCCCACCTTCCGGATATGATCGCTGATGACAAATGTGTGCATAAGCAAAAGTGGTGAAGTAAACTGATGGTGCCTGGCTATCAAAAAATACAGTGTCTGGGGTCTTAAAGGCTTGAAAATAAACAAGCAGCCATCTAACTCAGAAGCAACAAAGCCCACATGCAATAAGTGTAGCAGCCTGTATGACCATGAGGCGTCAGATGGATTAGATATCAAGCATCAATGAACTAAAAATTATATCATTATAAATGAAGGGGAATAAGCCCATCAATAGGTAAAGTGACATACCCTTACAGAAGGATCACAGGGAGAAGATAAGCCAATCAGGGTATAGTGTAGTAACAATGAAATATACAACTTTCCTCTAGTTCTTAAATGTCACCCCTAATATCATGATCCCAATTCTACTTTACAAATCCAGCTAGACCAGGGATGTACACTGGTACGGATAGGAGCCAGAAATATGGGTAACTCAGGACAGATGATTCCTACAGGACTAGTGGTGAGAGTGGTGATACCAGGAGAGTGGAGGGATGCTGGAGTAGAAAGGGGGGACCCATTGTAGGGATCTACATATACCCTCTTCCCTGGGGTATGGACAACAGGGAAGTAGGTGACATCAGACAGTGTATAATATGACAAAATAATGATAAATTGTAAATTATTAAGAGTCCATGGAGGAAAAATTTGGGGACCTGATAGCAAGGGTCTAAGTGGAAGGAGAATGTTTCGAGAATGATGATGGCAACGAATGTGCAAATGTGGACTGCATACAATTAATGTGTGCATTTATCATGATAAGAGTTATGTGAGCCCCTAATAAAATGATTAAAAAAAGAAGATGAAAAAAGTAAATATATGGCTGATGGAGAAATCTCACTGATGTACAAGGTTTCAAAGAACCCTCAAGAGAAGTAGCCATTGTGGCATGAAATACAGGTTTCACTTGCCTTTCCACTTGAGTATAAATAACACCAGCCATATATTCTCATTAAAGAATGATATATTATAAAGAAAATACATTCATTTTGGAAATTTTGGAAAATCCAAAGAAAGATTAAGAAAAAAATTAAGCGCTCCTCTAATCCATCATCTGCTAGACAGCTGGTATTAGTGTTATATATCCTGTATGCTTTTCAGGATTTTCTTATGCATAATTTCTACAAAACTCCAGCAAATAAAAATGACAATGGGTTGTATGATTATTTCTTAATTGAAATAATTGTGTGAGCATGTTCCCATGACACAAAGGTTAGAAAATGGATGTTAAATTTCATGAAGATTAAAGGGAGGGTGCAGAAAGGGAATGGGGGGGGGCAGAGAAAAACGATACACTCAAGTGACTTCATCATTTAACTAAAGGATGTTCATGGTGTCTATGTGTGTGTACCTTGTATATCATTATACCTAGCTGTGGTGCCATGTGGTTATCTGCTTCTGTAAAGGTGCAGAGTCTCATAAACCCCATGGAGCAGGTCTACTCTGCCTATGTGGTCCCTGTGAGTCGGCGTTGATAGGACAGTGCCAGTCAAGCATTCTAATGAATCAGTAAGACCTCAATTGCTACACAAAAGGTCAGAGGCTTAAACCTACCAATCAGCCCCAAGAAGAAACATGTGAGAGGCAATTTTCTTAAAGATTCCAGCCTTTGAAATTTGACTACATCCTATGGGGTCCCTGGAAGTTGCAATCAATTCAATGACAGTGGTCTTGTTTAAAATTTTATATGTAGAATTCATTATGGCACTTATTGTGTTTATTGGTATTCATTTTTGATGTAATGCAAGTGTCCACTCAAAAATAGATTTAAGGCCACAGTGGACATGGCAATGCAACAATTATTCCTCCTCCTCCTTCTAAGGCCAGCAGGTGATAAAAGCAAGCTTTTTTCTTTTTTTCTGGTTTGTTGTGGTTGCTTCTGTTCTATATCGAAGGAACAATGCACTTTGATAAATAAAATACACAAAGTAGACCACTGCTCACAAGATCTTTTATATTTAAGAAACTAGGCTCACCTGGAATTGAAGAAGTTTGCTATCAAAAGAAAACTCTGCAGTACCAAGCTGAAACCCCTTCCTTCTGTCATGAAGAAACCCTTTCCCTCCTCTGAGTTGCAATACGCCAGGGCTGGAAAAAAAACCTGAAGGAGACCTAGTGGCTTATTGAGCTGGAGCACTGACCATTCCACATGAGAGAGAAAAGACGTGTCCTCCCCGTACAGTTACCATCTTGAAAACACACAGGGCCAGTTACACCCTGTCCTCAAGCGCACCAGCACCAGTTGGAATTGACTTGATGGCAGTGAGTTGGTGATTTTGACATCACAATAAAGGAGTCAATCTGAAGTAAACAATAACTGCAAGCTGATACTCACTCTATCAGAATGCATGTCATTGCTATGCCTTCCCACGTCTAAATTCAAAAATGGACACAAAATAGTGTTCACTACGAAGCTCTAATGGCTTAATGAGTTGCACATTGGATGGCTTACCACCAAGGCAATAGTTCAAAGCCACAAGCAGGAAAAAGTAAGGCTTTCTATGCCTATAAAGTCTTGACACTCAAGGGGTAGGCCTAGCCTGGTCTCTAGGAGCCACAAATCTACTCAATAACAGTGAGTTTGGTATTTTTGTTTTATGGCTGCATCATATGAATCCTTTTTACATACACGTCCATGAAGATTTCCTCACTTAGTCATTTTCTTCTCCTGCTTTTCATTCCCTGTATCAAAAATTTAAATATAGAAAAGAGCTATGCATCTTCCTTGTAAATCAAAGGTAAAATTGTGCACCCAATAAATTAAAATCAAGGGATTATATATTCCCATGAGCTATTATCATTCATTCAATGGCATCATCCTTTGTAATAATTAAATCTTTTTATAATTAACTACAGAAAGCACTCTGCTATTGAAAAATTGAGTTCTGTGAGTAAATGCAATTATAATTTCATCTAATAACCCCACGTCTTCCAATCTCTGAGTCAGTACTTTTCTAAGGAACTTCCATGTCTCTCCCACCCTTATTCCTTTTGTTCTTTTCCCTTCCTTCTTGCTTTCTTCATTCTTCCTTTCTTTGTCTTCTCCTTGACACATTTATCTGTTACGTTCATATGAACTGATAGAATGAAACCCTGTGAGCACTAGTTCTATATAGAGTTCGTGTCTTCTGCTTCCACCCGGAAGCATGTACATCTTCTACACATAGTGACAGACATCCATGAAAGCTCACCCAAGTCTCTATTGTAAACCCAACTTCTCCAATACAGACAGAACAATAAATGAACTGAAAACCCCAGCGACCTCAGAGAGCCCTCCAGGTGCTAATGTCTGACAGTCCGGATTCTGTGAAGGCTGCCTGGTAAAGCAATACACGCCTTAAATGGTTTGGGGACCTCTGGTCCCTGTGTTGTAAAGTATTCATGAAGTACAATTACGGTGCCCTGCTACCCTGATATGATTTTCAGTTGCCTCAAGCTCTCTCTGCATCCAGTTTGACCTCCTTCACTACCTTTGACATGGATCTATTCCTGAGATTGCAGCCATAGGCTTCACGTTTGAACCTGAGATTAAAGCTGAAAATAAAAGTCACCATAATGTCTTCCCTTCTAAGTTGATGGCCTGGCATTGGAGGCTTGGTACTAATCAGGAGGGCCACGGGAGGGGCCATTTGGAAAACATGATCTTCAGGGACTGGAATTAGGATGAAACTACTGCACAAAGGTCGGGGGAGCGGAGAGGGAAAGAGGAACAAAAGGAAGACTTGTGATACCCAGCCTGCTCCTGAATTATAGAAAGGAAGTAGAGGGAGTTGCTAAAAGTGGTCACAAAGACTTTGTGTCTGATATTGCTGCATCCCATACATTCTGCCGGAGATGACAAAATCCATTCTTGTTCCTGTTTCTTATGGGACTTGCGGAGATGCCTCTCTGGTTTTCATTCTCGTTATCCTCCCCACTCTACTTGTTTCACCACAGACGAGTGTCTTCTTCTCTATCCCCTCTCAATAAAGCCAGAATCTTTTCACTGCTGTATGCTTTACAGCATATTTCAATATTCTCCTTTGCTCTGTGTGACTTTTCACGATGATGAGCGGTCTCCAAAAGGTAATATATTACTTTCTTTTTCCTCCCTAATTCTCTCTTCCTCTTTTACTTTCCCTTAGAACACCCTGCAGTTCTCCAAAATAAAGAGACAACCGCATAATTAAGAATGCGATGCCAATAGGAAAATACAATTGCACCTTCCAGACACTAAAAGAAGTGGGAGGAGACAGGAAAGCCGCACAAAAAATCTGATAAAGTGAGTGCCTTGCCTTTCAGGCAAAGGGGCTCTTTTCTCCAGTTAATTTCTACTTAGAAACAAAAGAGTTTTCAGAAAATGGAGAAAGAGAAGGCACTGAATGATGCTCCAATTTGCATTTCTGTTCATATAGTATTCTTCTTCAATTGACTCGAGAAAAACCCCAGGCCCAGCCCCTGTTACAAAGGGAAGCACCTGTTTAAAAATACTTGAATCAAATTTTATTCACAATTGCTATTTTTCTTCAACTTGTCTCTGATAAGCCAAAGGAATAAATGTTCAAACCTATTAAATCTTTTAAAACCCTACACTAGGTAACTTGAAATAGTACTGGATATAGAGAAAATGCATTGTCTCCTGGATCAGAAGATGTTAGGTTCTAACGTAAATTCTGAGATTAACTTGTGATATTAGGTAAGTCATCAAAAGGTCTTGATCTTCTTCTCTTTTCATTATAAGTATGATAATTCTTAATATACCTTCCAGAGTCCCTGAGCATTGCAAATATGTAAGCACTCAACTACTGATTAAAAGGTTGGCAGTTTAAATCCACCCAGAAGTGTACTGGAAGAAAAGATGGCAAGCTATTGCCAAAGGATCCCATCTTTGAAAGCCCCTGTGGAATGTGTGTATTAACTCTGTATGGATCGGGTCACAGGCGATCCCCAACACATCCCTTCCAATGAAAACAAAAGTGTGAATGGTCTTCTTTCACCTGTATAATTCAAAGCCTCATCTCTAGAGCCAGCAGACTTTCTGGCCTCATAAATTTATAAAAGTATCCCTCTCCACCAGCCCCCAAGCAAGAATCATAGAAAAATGCTAACCCGTAAAGCTCCTGGTTTATGTGCTTTCCTTATGGGAATGCTGATTTAAAAATTGGAATAGTGCTTGTGTTAGTCTGGGTAGACTAGAGAAACAAATTCATAAGCATGCATATATGTGTATAGGAAAGGAGCTGATATACAAGAGCACTTCAACCTTGAGAAAACATCCCAGCCCACTCCAGTACAAGGTCATAAGCCCAAGATTAACCCATATGTCTAATACCAACCTATAAAGTCCTCTTCAGACTCGTGAAGCATGTGCAATAACTTCAGGGCAATCACAGGCCAGTGGGTGCAGAAGTCTCATGCACTCAGTGGAGATAGAAGCATCTTAGCGCAGGCAGGGACCTCTCTGTGACTTCTTAAGCATCTCAGCATTGGCAGAAGTCTCTCTGTGACTTTTCCAACTTCAGAGGTCTGGTTCCATCAGGATAAGCCCATGTGGCTTCTTCCCTGAAATGTCTCACAGGAAGACAGACTTTGGTCTTGTCAGTAGAGCATCTCAAAGGGACTGAGTGAGTGAGTCTCTCTCCTCCAAGAGGAGAATACAGATGGATTGCCCAGAATTCTCAGGAGAAAACCTTGCCTGCACAGAAGTCACTTTGGTTTTCTTCAGATTGACAGGCCATACTCCATCCCTATAATCTTAATCCTCAAATTAACCCCAGATTCGGTGACTGGCATGGTGCCTTTTTTGATATCTAATAGTACTTATACTAGGATCACTATACATTACCCATGGTCATTTTAAGTACCCTCAGCTAAGGAACCACATTTTCAAGTTCTTATGTTTTTGTGAACTTTGTTGGCTGCATCATCCTGTGGCTTTCTCAAAGGTGCAACGTTGACTGACAAGAAAGCAAAACAGAGGTGCCAGCAAATGCACTCTTCCTCATTGCACTCTCGTGTATACGGAATAAGCAGAACTGCTCCATTGAGTTATCAAAGCTGTGAGGTCTTTCTAGGAGAGAGACAGGGTTTCCTCCCAAGCTGTCTCTGAATGAATTTGAACAGCACAAACTTTCAGTAAACAATTTATACCTTTAAAAAATCATTTTATTGGGGCCTCATACAACTCATCAAAATCCATATACCTAACCCTTGTGTCTTTAAGCACTGTGTCACTCCGGATAGACTAGAGGAACAAATTTCAGGGTCACGCATATAGGTATAAGGAATCGGTTTATATTCAAGAGGAACAGGACATTGAGAAAACATCCCAGCCCAGTCCAGCTCAAAGTCACAAGTCCAATATTAACCCATATGCTCGAAATCAGTCCATAAAGTCTCCTTCTGACTCACGAAGTCACAGGTCAGTGGGTACAGAGTTCTGGTACCGACAGGGGTCTCCCCATGGCTCCTCGCTTCCAGGGCTCAGGGTCCATCAACAGCATCCCATGGTGGCAGAAGCAATTCATCACTAGCAGGGGCCTCCATGTGGCTGCCCCAGGCTCAGAGGTCCGGCTCCATCAGGGCAAAGCCGTGTGGTCTCTCCACCGGTTACTCCAGCCTCCCAGACACTGCCAGTCTGTGTTGCCTGTGGCTAATCATCTCTGAAACTAACTCCCAGCAACTGGGGAAGATAGTGTCTCATCTTCACGAGGGAAATATCGTGAGATATCCCAGGAGTCTCAGGAGAAAGCCATGCCCAAACAGAGGCCTCATCAGCTACTCAATGGCTATCTCCAGATTAACAGGCCACACTCCACCTCTACATCTCAATCATAAAATTAACATAAGTACATGACTGCCACAAGCTCATTTGTCACCGTGGTCATTTTCAAAATATTTTCTTTCTACTTGAGCCCTTGGTATCAGCTCCTCATTTTCTCACCATCACTATTGTCTTGCCAACAATGCGAATAAAGACAGAAAAATGATTTGGCGTAGGCGCTGCATGTTGGGCTGCAAGAGCACGGTCAGCAGTTTGAAACTACTAGCCTCTCCCTGGGAGAAACATGGGACTTGCTCAACCTGTAGGAAGTTTCCCTCTAGGTAACACACATGGGACAGTTCTCCCTGTCTCTGTAGGCTCACTGCGAAGCAGCATTGACTCTGTGACTGTTTGGAGATTTTTGTTTTAGAGACCAATATTCACGGAGACGTGAACCCTTTCCAAGCCCAGCACAGCTTAAGTCATTTCCTTGAAACTCTCCTGTCCTCTTTTGTCTTGCCCTTATCTCAACTAGAACTGCCATACAGAATATAGATGGACCTATTCCTGGAGAGCACAGAAAATGAAGCCTCCAACTCCTAACCAAGAGTCCATGGAACAAGTCCATTCAGAGGTTCCTGGGATAAGGCTTGGGTGTCTGCTTCCAAAAGGAATCCGCCTTGAAAATCATGGAGCAGTTGCATTCTGTACCTACAGATGGCTATTAGTCAGAATCTACTCAGAGATACCCAACATGAACAACAATGACTGATTTCTCCTGCCCGCCTCATCAGTCTTCTAACCTACCAGGTCCTCTTCTGTGTTTCCTTCACCTCTCACCTCTGGATTGACTTTGTTCAAAACCTCAGTGGTAGCTCCAGCCTTGCTAGCTCCCGCACTATGTGTTACAACAGCTGTGGCCATTACATAATCTCCTGTCAACTTGTGAGTTGATCCTGTCAATCAGGTCATAGTCAATAAGGCCTTTGAATAGGCAGGGCCTTCTCCTGATAATTCTAGTAACTCCTCTCTTTTTTCCCTGGAGGCAGGAAACACAGACTCTCAGCTTGACAAGCCACATGGAGACACACTGATGGAACCAGAGCTCTGGAGCTGGAGGAGCCTGGTGGAGACCCATGCCAACATTGAGATTCTTCCACTGTCATTTAGTTCAACCAGATTTTCCACCCACCGACCTGTGATCTTCCTGCATTCAGCATTATTGCATTGCTGTGTGAGTCTAAGGAGGAATTTATGGACTAGTATTGGACATATGGGCTAATATTTGGCTTATGGACTTGATTTGAACTGAACTGAGAGGTTTCTCAATATACAATTGGTCTTTTCTAGAAAGTCCTTTCTTATACACAGGCAGTTCCATGAATTTGTTTCTCTAGTCTATCCTAAGACAAAAGCATTCTATCCTTACCAGAATGTGAACACTAACCAAATTCACAACATAATGCCTTCAAATTGAAAAAAAAAAAAAAAACATTCCCATAAGAAAATGACCTTTTGGAGTCTGCCGAACTAAACAGTTGTCAATGCCAATAATATTTCAATTAAAAAGGCATTAGCCAGGACCACTTATAGTTCTCCCATTTTCCTACCTTGGGAATACTGGTTTCAGTTCTTTGCCACATACCTGTAAACCTTGTTGTACTCTACAGCTTTTAATAGCAAAACAAGATTTTTTTTTTTATGTTTTCTCCAAATGGTAGTGCTTTATCTAATTTTTCTCCCATTATGTGCTATACAGACATCGAAGACAATGAGGAATTTAAAGAGCCATCTGAAAGCCGTCCTCCCTTTCCTGTCTGTTAAGGTGGTCCTTGAGGTTAACCACAGAGCTTTGATCATAGAGCACCCTAGCCTGCATCATTACTATGGCCGCTCAACTCAAAACTCCATTTGGCTCAGAGGATCTTTCATTTTCCCACTCCGGGAAAGCCATATTCTTTACTCAAGTCTAAATTTGTAATGGATCAAATAGTGATCCATATGGATCAACAAAAACCTCATGCACTCCAAAAGGTGAAGGGGTTTCAAAAGTTTCATGGAAAAAATGGAACTGAAAGATTTTAAGCTTTCCCCATGTGCTTTTTAACTCCCCTTCATATGGGCTTTAACCTCTAGGCCTGTCTCATTTGGGATTGGGTTTTCTTCATTGTGTTACTGGATTAGGATTAGCATAGGGCATGCTTTTGAATCAACACCTCACAAAATATATAAAAGAAACAGCTGATGTAGCACAGATGTTGGGGAGAAAGAGTCCAAAGTTCATGGAGATTGACAAGGCACCAAAAATAAATAACTTGAAATGACAAGGACTATTCCCTAGGTCACACACATAAGGAGAGAGAGAGAGAGAGAGAGAGAGAGAGAGAGAGAGAGAGAGAGAGAGAGAGAGAGAGAGAGAGAGAGAGAGAGAGAGAGAGAGAGAG